>CM040916.1:39934403-40214403 GCA_023029165.1 Gobiocypris rarus | reverse complement strand
AAATGTTGAAATGTTCAAAAGCTGTTTGTTCTTTTGTATTTATTTGTGAAATTATGCCAGAATTTGTCTTTGATGAATTCAAATGGTAGCTAATTTTTTATCAAATAGCTTATAAAAGAGACTTTATGAAAGCTATAGGAAGATTAAAATAATCTCTTGCTTTATTATATACAGAAATGATAACCTAAATATTACATTGCAATCACTGTAATCAGATGGAAACGAGTGATACATCATTCCAATGCAATTTCAATCAAAATCAATTATTAAGTTATTAAAGAAAAAAACAAAAAAAAAAACAAACAAAAACAATGGTAATATTCAAAAATGCATAAAAAAATCTCTTCATAATCCGCTTTCGAACACTGATCTGTATAGTGCACAGGTTTATACTATATCTGATTCCACTTAGTTCTCCATCTATACATGAATAATGAATATGCCCGTCTGTATCTCTGCATCTCTATTATCCTTACATTACACTGATGCAAAGCTCAGAAAACTTTTCAGAGAGGCAAAGTTTGGCATATGTGCTTGCGTTCTCTTCCACCAAGCCCTGTGGGGAGGCGCAGAGCGGTGCGGGAAAGCGCTGGGTACTGGGCTGATAAGACAATGGGGTAAAAGAAAAGGCCCAGAGCTACACTACTGCGAGCGTCTGTACAGCACTTTCCATGGCACAACACTGACTCATCACTAGCTCCTTGTGTGCACACGCGAAGGGCCCCAGGGAGCCTTTCGATCGGGGTGGAGATTCTAGCACTGCGCGGTTACAGAGCTGCTGCTGGGAGTCATAAAGCCCTCACTGTGGGGATGGAGCAGGCGTTTCCAACTCAGGAACTGAAGAGTCCTGATCAGGCAGCCTGGGCTTGATGTGCTTTTGATGTCTTAATCAGTTTCTATATTAGGCTCAGGGCTTGTTTGGTGGAGCAATGAGGGGGGTTAATGTAACTCTGGTGAGACGATGCCACCACGACCAAGAGAAAAGGCTGACCAACGAGATTATTTATTGATACGGAACATTATGAACATGCTCACTGAAAAGTGAGCTAGAAACTCTTGCTGATGTGTTGTTTTCTCACTATAAAAAAACAACACAAAAAAACAACAACCCCCCACAAGTCTCCATTAGGACTGAAGTTGGTAATGAACAACATCTTTGACTGTTCGTATAGGTTCTACAGCTCCACACAATAAATCTCTCATTTGAATCATTCACTGAAAAAGTCATAAATCATAAATGTAGTTGTTCATCAAGAATCACAAACACCCGTCGCTTTTCCCCAGGCTATACAGCATCAAAACTACCCAGGAAGTCCACCAGCACAGCACAAGGCAAAGGAGTCTTCCATACAAAGCCTCCTGGCGGGTTTAGTCATCTGCGCTTCATGGTTCACAGCTTCCATAGTAAGACAGAAGCTATTAATATGTCAAAACATTCAAAACTTCTAACCACACTCCTTACAATGGGCAGACTCTCACAATGAGTAAGAGGATGATGAAGAAGTTACATAAATCATTTTGAAATCGAAACAAAAAGTTGATCTTGATCCAGTCAGAGTGTCATCTATTGGCAATTATGATTTGAAAAATGATGGCAAACGAGGGAAATTAAGACTGATTTTATATCTTTACTATCGTAAGGCATCACAAAATTGAAAATCCTAGGCTGAAAACATTCCTTGACGTTTGTTATTACATGTAAAGGATTTTATTTACTACTATTGAAAGTAGGCTGCTAATAGCATTGGTAGATCAAAGAGCATTACTAAAGCAGTGAGTGCTGGTAGCACTAATAGGTGACAGATAGGTGAGATTTGCTAATAAATTAGATTTTTCAAATAATGAACATGAGTCACTAACAAAACTTTCATAAGGATTTATACTACCTATAATTTGCTCCAGTTAATAAACACATCTATATAGAGATATCACCAAGATGGGGAGCTTATACAGCATGGCAAGGCAAACATATCCCCTGCCAATTTGCTGCTCTCCATATTTATCTCTTCTGAATGCATATTTATTTTTTAATTGTTATGGCTGCCGGCAACACGATGATTCGCTATTCTGAGCTAGAGTTAGCATAAACCACTCAGTAACAGGGTTCAGCATTACAGTTTCATAGTTGGGATATACAAAGTTCTGAATTCTTCTCAATCAAACATTAAGATTCTTGTTGCATGGCAACTCATATATGAGGCTATTCGGTTGTTAAGTCTGATGTCACGCGGCAACGCTTCCTGGTCCAATCTCATACCACAAGAAAGACAACAACGGTGCTAATATACTCACACAATGTGGTGTAATACTAAAAAAAAAAAAAAAAAAAAAAACCTTTATCTCCATACCAAAATTCCAGATGGCCAGACAGTGATTCATCTTTTAAAAATCGTTAAAAACCATTGTCTTTGACGCTGTGAGACACAGAGGCTGTTGTGTAGATTGTAAGTATTTAAAATGTTTAACTTTTAAAAATGTTTGATGTTTAATATGAATAAATAGCGCTCATAAACGGCTGTCGATGGCATTCTCAAGTGAAACGAGTTGAGGCTCCCAGAAAAGGCGTTCCTTATGTCACGACTCAACAAGCAGATATTTGTTATATTGGCTATATATACCGTTCAAAAGTTTGATGTTGGTAGAATAATTTTAAAGGAAGTCTCTTATCCTCACCAAGGTTGTATATTTGAACAAATATGTGTACACTTTGAATAGTAGTGCATGCAGTGAACATTTAGAAAAACAGTTTTTGGTAGAAGTCTAAATCATGTATTTTTGTGTTACCTTCCTCCAGAAGAATTTCAAAAAGACATTTTTTTTGTTCCAAACCTGCTCTGTTTAATTTTCATTTGACAAGGTCAGCGGGGCTTTGAATACCTCACTCATTGCCATGCTATAGCCAATAAGTGGAAACAAATAGCTCGCTTTCTTAACCTTGTTTTGGTTTCTCTGGCAATTACAAAAGAATCTTTATATGTTGCTCGGTGACCTCTGACCGCAGTTGGTACGAGAGACAGCTGCGGTAAACCTGATCTTATTTCCAGCCTCAGGGCATTTTTCTTTATCAACCTTCGACACAAACCAAACTTCACAATGCACATAGTTCACTCCATCACCTGAAACTTGATAAGAAATGAGGAGTCATGAAAACCTGCCTACAGGCGAGGAGTTATCCATCCATCTTACTGACAGATGCCAGTCCCAGAGTTCTTCGATCAACTGTCAGGATGCAGCATTGAACAAAACTCAAGGAGACATTTTGCTCGTGTCCACACAAACAGATTAGGAGTAGAAAACAATGAGTAGATAAAAAGAACAGAAAACTGAGACCAACCAAAAATTAAAAATTATTCGGACAAACCAACATTATCGTGTCAATTCCAGTCATACCTGTCATTTTCACAATGCATCATACGTAAAATAACAACAGGAGGCTTGCATTAGGGAGTTAAGACCTACGGTATGTTTCCCGTTATGGGCGCAGGTGGTAAAGCTCAAAAGCAAGAAGGAAAGAGTGAACGCTATCACACAAGTTTGAAAACAGAGCAGTTGACCCCTGGCTGCTTCTAGATGCAATGGCATCAGCAGTGCCCATATCTAAACAAAGATGCCTGGAGCTAAACACACATGAAAGCAGGAATTCTCTCCAGAGCTTGAGGGGAAAACAACAGAGCAGCTCTTTGACTGTACTTTGCTCCCCAGTGCCAACTGATATGCTTTCAATTGTCCCGAACATCTTTTTTTTTATCTATAGTTTAACAATATTTGTCTGCAGAGGAACTACTCACAAGGTGCTGTGTAAAATACTTGAATGATAAACTATTTAATTGAAAAATACACTACAACCAGATACTAAGGCATTGTTTAACAACCACATTAAAAGCAGTGTTGAACATTTTAATCTAAAAACTACATTCCCAGGTTACGGAGAATTGGCTCACTTTTAATTCATGTATGTATATATATATATATATATATATATATATATATATATATATATATATATATATATATACTTTTTCTGATTTGGGGTTGTATATGTATATGTATATATATATATATATATATATATATATATATATATATATATATATATATATATATATATATGTGTATATATATATATATATATATATATATATATATATATATATATATATATATATATATATATATATATATATATATATATATATATATATATATATATATATATATATATATATATATATATATATATATATATATATATATATATATATATATATATATATATATATATATATATATATATATATATATATATATATATATATATATATATACATATACAACCCCAAATCAGAAAAAGTTGGGACAGTATGGAAAATGAAAATAAAAAAAAGAAGAAGTGATTTCTAAATTTACTTTGACTTGTGTTTCATTGCAGACAATATGAAAAAAAAAATATTTCATGTTTTGTCTGGTCAACTTCATGTCATTTGTAAATATGCATCCTTTCCTGTCATTCAGACCTGCAACACATTTAAAAAAAAGTTGGGACAGTAAAGCATTTACCACTTTGTAATGTGGCCATTCCTTTTCTCTACACTTAAAAGACGTTTAGGGACTGAAGACACCAAGTGATGAAGGGTTTCAGGTGTAATTTTGTCCCATTCTTTCTGCAAACAAGTCTTAAGGTGGTATCTTCTTTGTCGCATTTTGCGCTTCAAAATGCGCCACACATTCTTTATTGGAGACAGGTGGGGACTGCTGGCAGGCCAGTCAAGTACCCGTACTCTCTTTCTCCGCAGCCAGGACTTTGTAATGTTTGCAGAATGTGGTTTTGCATTGTCTTGTTGAAATATGCAAAAGATGTCTTCTTGAAGGCAGCATATTATGCTCCAAAATCTACTTTTCAGCATTAATGGTGCCTTCACAGAAGTGCAAGTTACCTTTGCCAAGGGTACTGACACAACCCCATACCATGACAGACCCAGGCTTTTGGACTTGTTGCTGGTAACAGTCTGGATGATCCTTTTCTTCTTTGGTCCGGAGCACACAGCCCAGAGAAGTCGACGGCGCTTCTGGGCACTGTTAACATAGGGATTCCTTTTGGCACATTACAGTTTAAACTGGCATTTGTGGATGTAACTACGTATTGTGGTACTTGACAAAGGTTTGCCAAAGTAGTCCTGAGCGCATGTGGTGATATCACTTATAGATGAATGACGAATCTTGATGCAGTGCCGCCTGAGGGATCGGAGATCACGGTTGTTCAGCTTAGGCTTAGCACTTGTCCTTTACGCACTGAAATTCCTCCAGATTCCTTGAATCTTTTAATTATGTTATGCACTGTTGAATGTGAAATATCAAAATCTCTTCCTCTTTCTTTGAGGAACATTGTTTTTAAACATTTCAATAATTTTCTCACGAATTTGTTGGCAAACTGGCGATCCTCGGCCCATCTTTGCTCCTAAAGGATTAGACCTTTCTTGGATGCTGCTTTTGTACCAAATCATAATTACAATCACCTGTTGACATCACTTGTTTCAAATCACATCATTTTTTAACCATTTTACCTCATTACTAGCCCTAAATTGCTCCTGTCCCAACTTTTTTTGAAATGAGTTGCAGGTCTAAATGACAGGAAAGGATGCATATTTACAAATGACATGAAGTTGACCGGACAAAACATGAAATATTTTGTGTTCATATTGTCTGCAATGAAATACAAGTCAAAGTCAATTTATTATTCACTACTTTCGTTTTTTATTTGTGTTTCCCATACTGTCCCAACTTTTTCTGATTTGGGGTTTTATATATATATATATATATATATATATATATATATATATATATATATATATATATAATCTCCAAAATAATTAAACAACATAAAGACATTTATTTATTTTAATATTTGTTTAATAACATATTTTTTACTAAGCACTATGAATGAAAGCCAGTATCACTGAGACCAGTATGTCTCAGTATGTCTCATTTTTAAAATGTAAGTACAAGTATGTACACAATAAGTGCATTGCATCAAATTATTAGTTTAAATGTTAGTACATGGTAGTTAAGGCCACCTAATATAAAGTGGGTCCAAAATTCTTACTGACTCCATACTTTTGACAGTAGATACAAAAGCTCTCTGACAAATGCTGTTCTATCACATTTTTAATTCATCAAAGAATCCTAAAAATGTTTTACATTATTTTTCAACATTATTAATAATTAATGTTTCACCCAGCAATAATGATTTCTGAAGGATCATGTGATTGACTGTATATATGCTGCATATGCTGTGATTGAGTCCGGTGCCAACAGCTGTAGGTGGGCCAGCGGCAAACAGCTGTTGTACAAGCTTGCTGGACTGTTCACACGGTGGGTTTCCCAATGTCCTAGAACATGCTGAAACACACATTCATTGCTGACCACCATAAAGTTGTAAGACAAGCACACTCACACATGACCACAAGGTACATACCCAAACACACACATACCCCCAAACTCCTGACCTGGAAAACATAGGACAGCTAACCCAAGGTGACCCAAGGAAACGCTGGGGTAGGCCCAATTAATTGGACTTTTTGCTCAGGCCCGTCTCCCCCAATTGTCCAAATCCGCCGGACACATGATTAATGTGTACACTGGTGAAGGGAAAATATTTTTAACCCCATTAAAGTCAACCAAGGGTAAAGCGGGTGTATGCTTATCCTGGCACTATTTCAAAGTACCCTATTAGCTGGCTGCAAGTATGTATGGGTCAATGTATGTGTGTACTGTAATTTGTGTGTGCATCTGAATGGGTATGAGTGTGTGTGTAAGTGTGGGGTGGAGGGATATAGAGTATCTTGGATAAACAGTCTATGTAAGGACATTATTTTTTTTTAAAATCCTGCTTACTGGAGGCTTAAAGGTAACACTGAACAGCATTAAAGTGAAGTGGTATTACTGCTATTGTGCAGAGGGTTCAAAAGTTCACATCCAGGTCTCGCTCAATGAACCCTGGTGGCCAATGAAAATAGTGCTGTCTAGATTAGACCAATGACCTTCTTTTTTGGCAAATATTCATGGCTGGGTGCTGCGCTCTGAACGCTTAGAACAGCGGGATTAATCTGCTGAAGTTTGACCCACACCATGACGGTTTTAGTGCAACACTGTGTGCTGACCTAGCTACTGAAGTCAGAGAGAGCTGTGACACGTATCAGCATACACTCTCACTGACAAACATGTGAACATGCAAAACATTCGTATAAAGGAAAAAATCCCCATCTAAATGTTTAATAATCCATTGAAATTCTAGTGCTCTCCACCAAACAGTCATGAACATTGTTGTTCTGCCCTTAGTATTTAATATAATTAATCTAATATAAAGAATTGTATTTGAGTTAAATCCGTTTTCTGATTGTGCTTGTATTTAAAATCACCCAACCAGACCACAGAGCTATATTTGAAAACACATTTAGGTCGAGAGCTCATGTCTGCAGGGACTCTACATCTGAAAAGCCAAAATGTCATGTGAAACAGATGTCAGATCAAAATTCTGGATCCACAAACAATGGAATGAGTCAAAAACATGGTGACACAAGTGACTTTCATTTCTACATGAATGGCCACAATGGCATTTTATTTAACATGTGACTGGATAAACATTGATATAGGCTACTAAATAAACCTCTTTCATGTACATTTCTGTTCATTGCTCTAAACAAATATGTTGATGATCAGTTTAATACCACTTCAAGGACTCAAGATTCAGTGATATGTTGTGTGTCCTGGATTAGACCAATCAAAGTCTTAAAAACAATGTCAATATTTCATGCTGATACTGTATTATGAAACTGAATGGGGCAAGTAAACATTTTTTAAAGCAGGTCAGGTGAAAGCCACACATCATTTTAATTAAAATAACTGACTACAGTTAATCCCTGCTCCATTATGTTTCCCCTACTATATAGTATGCCGAAATAGCATACACAGTAGGCGGTTATTTCTGGGTGAGATAATGCTTGCATCAAGATTCTAACCCAGCAAAGAATAGCTGTCATTTCACTGTCTAGGTTAACGATAGACCCGATATAGTCCAGCTATAAATAACCCACTTCTAGCCAAAATAACCTTGAATTTGGTTACATATCGTTTTTGCCGAAATAACTTGAAAGATGTATGATATTCCATCATCAAGTCATTACAGTGAGTACAATGTGTTTGGTTTCATTTCTTTGACATGTTCTATGCATTGATGAGTCTATGGACTCTCTTGGGCAATGGTTAGTTGTCTATTCAATTTCCACTAACAGCCAAAATGTTGCCTTGTTTTAGCTTAGACATTAGGGCTGTGTTTGGATGACTATTAGACATCTTTTAAATGCAAAAGTGCTTGCAGGGAACGTATACATCCGATCTACACTTTACTAAATGATATGACCAAGTCATGACAACATGTTTTTACAAGTTAAGCAATTTAAAACAACAATTCAGTTTAATATCATTTAAGTTTAAATGACTCATACAGCCAAGTTGATTGTACTTAACAATTTAAGGCAGCCTTTTTTTTTTCTTTTTTCTTTTTACACTGTTTGTGATGAAGAGCAGTTGAAAAAAAAAGCATTTCCCCAAACCTGTTAAGTTCAAAAGCCAATATTTTGAGTTCTGTGAACTTATTCCAATTGTGTTAATTCATAAAAAAATAAAAATAAAAAATAAACATTATTTCTTAATATTAGGCTAAATAACTCTAGCTAAACATATCTGATTTAAGTAAAACCATTACAATTATAAATATCAAATCATGTCTTATTTAAGTAAACAAACAGTTAGCATCAGTACACAAACTTGTGTTGAATTAAATAGAAAAAAAAAAAATCTTAAAAACATTTAATTTGGATGGTCCCCAAACTTTGCAACTACATGTCAGCTTACTCTACTAACCCGAACCCTAACACCTAACCTTAACCTAGCAGTCTACTTCAGTCTACCAATACTCCAGTGAGAGTTAGTTGACATGT
Source organism: Gobiocypris rarus (assembly GCA_023029165.1). Lineage (NCBI taxonomy): Eukaryota > Metazoa > Chordata > Actinopteri > Cypriniformes > Gobionidae > Gobiocypris > Gobiocypris rarus. The sequence continues at coordinate 40,205,407 of CM040916.1, read as the reverse complement.
AGTTGCAAGTAACTTGTCTAAAGTAAACCATCGGAAAAGTGTAACCCAGCTCTCTCCCTACATTTTATTACTCGTAATTTCACATTGACTCTTTTATATATTCTGAAGCAAAGCATGCTGAGAACAAGAAATCAGTGTGATTTCTGCTTAATAAAATCAGTTGAGTTTACATGGCTTTTGTATTAAGTGAAATGAGCTTTCATTCATATTTGAGTGAATTGAACTTGTTTGTTTAGAAAACCTCACTGGTTTTACAGAGAAACCACTTATGTGTTTCTTAAAAAGGAGATAAATGGATGGAGTTTCCAAGTGCCTCACCCAACTAAATTGTCAGTGCTTTCATTTTTATCATGGAGCAACTCATGTAACTCAAATTCCATGGAGTAACTCCAAAGGGCCAAAAAGCCTCATGCTTTCTATGAGTGGCAGATTCTTGAAAGTGTTGGAAGTCTCTTGTTGGGGTTTTCACATACTGCATTTGGGCATGTTTGTGTGCATTTTCAAAAGCTATTCCCTTCACTACTTGTGATTGTGTTCATCATCTTAATTGGATAGATGGCAGTGTTTTGTGCAACAGTGCTTGCAATGTTACATTTGGCAGAGTCAAAGCTCTCATTTACATTCCTTACACAATCAAAGTACAAGATGAGGTAATGAGAGAGGGAGAAAGCAAAACAGAATGAGGGAGGGAGACAGAGAAGGAAATGAGTGAACTTTCTGTAGCGCTTTGTAATTGTCACCATAACACGTGTGGTAATTTGTTTGGCTTCCTTTGTAAACGGAGAGGGTTGCTCACTCATGCTTTGGATTTGTGTCGGCTGCTGAAAGCAGAACATGCATAAATAAGGTGCCTCAGCAACTTCACTTATGACTTAAACTAATGTCATTCCAGAGAGAGTAGGAAAGAGTTCTCAAAGACCCTCAGCCATAACCGCGCTCCCCACAGACATATTTCTGATTGGCTGATTCTCAGTTTCTGCACTTGCGTGCAGGGCATTTTGGCTATTGAAAAACAGCCCTTACTCAACAGCATTCAGAGTTTGTCAGTGCAGAGATTTAGAAGTAGGTGCGATATGAGTATGTGTCAATGCTGAGGGAATAAAACATATCCTATTGCACTACTGAGATTAATAGAGTGTGGAATAGAAAACAAAGGGTGAAAAATTAAAAAATTCAAGCATTAATTTCAAAGTAAAATCAGCTGTTTGTTTTGTTTGTAATTTTACTGTCCATTTAGAATAAATGGCACATACTAAAGTTGCAACAATGAACAGACCACATAAAATAAATAACACACACACCTTAGAAAATACATATCAGGGTTGTTGTAGTATTTATGTTTGTTGTCATATTCAAGATTGGAGGACCTCTGATAAACGCACACTAAAAAAACTAAGAATTGTTCCCTAATCTTACCCTTAGATTTGCACTTCCACACTTGTTGACATTTAAAGCATTTATAAAAAATAAATAAAACAAAAATAAAAAAAAATAAAAAAAAAAATTGGACAATTCCTGAGCCTTAAAATGGTGAGGAACACTTTTAATGTCTTGAAAAGTTTTCTTTATATTTGGTTTATAAATCTGGCCCTCACAAACATAGTCAAACTAGCACACACACCTTAGTTTTTTCTATCATGGGGCTTTCCATTGACTTCTAGTTTTTAAAAAAACAAACAAACAAAAAAAACGTCTCGGTAACGACTGTAACCTTGTTTCCTGAATAGGGAACAAGACGCTGCGTCACCGCTTTGGGAACGCTCCTGCGTGATTGCATCGTGAAGCACGTATGTCATCAGTCCAATAGAGAGAAGGAACGTCATCGGCTCGGTGACGTCGTAGACCTGGAAGCTATAAAGCACACTGGCAAACACATGCCGTTAGCTTCTGATAAGGATGAAACAAGACGCTTGCGTGCATGCGGGGAGTATGGCCGGGTGACGCGCCTCGCTCCTATTCAGGGAACTAAGGTTACAGTCGTAACTGAGACGTTCCCATTCAAGGGAACTCGAGGTTCGTCACCGCTTTGGGAACGAGAATACCCACGCCCCCATAGGAGCCGAATGCCCGCCTGTGTCATGATTAGGAGGCGAGCACCCGAGCCCTAGGAGTAGCATAGATGTCAAGTTCATAGAACCTGACGAAGGTATGCAGCGAGGACCAACCTGCCGCATCACAGACATCTTGCAGGGAGCCCCTGACAGAAGTGCCTGCGAAGCAGCCATACTCCTAGTGGAGTGGGACCGGACAGCCAAGGGAGAAGGCTGTCCGGCCGCCACATAAGCAAGTGAGATAGCCTCGACTACCCACTTGCTCATCCTCTGCTTAGAAACCGCCCCCTCCCTCGAGGGAGGCCCGTAACAGACAAATAACTGCTCTGTTCTCCTCCACAGGGCAGCTCTGTGGACATAAGTGTATAAAGCACGAACAGGGCAAAGCAGATTGAGTCGTTCCTGGTCTGATGTCACAAAAGGCGGAGGACAAAAGGTTTGCAGCACAACAGGTCTCATAGGGTTAGTAGGAACCTTAGGAACATAGCCCGGCCTAGGGAACAAGAAGGCCCTGGCCATGCAGGCCGCGAATTCCAAGCACGAGGGTGCCACGAGAGAGCTTGTAGATCTCCTATTCTCTTTAGAGAAGAAATAGCGAGAAGAAAAATAGTCTTTAGAGTAAGAAACTTCTCGGAAACTCCCTCGAGCGGCTCAAAAGGGAGCCTCGGAAAGACCCCAAAGGACCACTGAGAGGTCCCAGTCCGGCACCCTGGTGCATTGTGCAGGTTTCAACCTCAAAGTGCCACGAAGGAAACAAGTAACCATAGGGTGTCGCCCCAAAGAAACACCATCCAAAGGAGGGTGGTAAGCACCTAAGGCGGCCACATACACCTTTAGTGTGGAGGGCGCTAACCCAGCAGATAATCTCTCCTGCAGGAACTCCAGCAGCGCGCTCGCAGGGCAGTTAACTGGATCGCACAGGCAATCTCTGCACCATAAGGTGAAGAGTCTCCAATTCAGTGCGTACAGTTTCCTCGTGGAGGGAGCTCTAGAGTGTAGAATGGTCTCAACAACCTCGGTTGAGAGACCAGAACTTATGAGCTGGGCCCCCTCAGAGGCCAAGCCCAAAGTCTCCACAACTCTGGGCGAGGGTGTACGAAGACGCCGCCCGCCTGAGAGAGAAGGTCCCTCCTGATCGGAATCTCCAGGGGAGAGCCGTCGAGGAGAGACACAATGTCCGAGAACCATACTCGGCCTGGCCAGAACGAGGCTACTAGCAGTAGACGGGCCCCGTCCCGGCGCACTCTCTCTAGAACTCCCGGAAGCAGAGCAATCGGGGGAAAAACATACAGGGGCAGCCTCGGCCACTCCTGTACCATAGCGTCCAGTCCGAGAGGAGCTGGAGGTGCTAGGGAGAACCACAGACGACAATGCGTATTCTCGTGAGTGGCGAACAGGTCCACTTGAGCCCTGCCAAATCTCTCCCAAAGGAGCTCCACCACCTCGGTGTGGAGGCTCCACTCCCCGGGCCTCGGCCCCTGCCTCGACAGGATGTCTGCTTCCTCATTCAACCGCCCAGGAATAAACATACCCCTCACTGAGAGCAGTTTCCCCTGGGACCAGAGGAGGATAAGGCGCGCCAGCTTGTATAGCTGGCGAGACCTCAGATCCCCCTAATGGTTGATATAAGAGACCACCGAACAAGCACATGATGGCCCCTGAGATATGGCAGGAAGTGCTTCAGAGCCTGAAACACTGCCAGCATTTCTAGACAATTTATGTGCCACGAATGATGGGTTTCCTGCCATAATCCCTGGGCTGAGCGACCACTCATGGTCGCCCCCCAGCCCGTAAGGGAGGCATCCGTGCTCAGAGATACCCGCTGGCACGGTGCCCCCAGTGACGGGCCTTGAGCTAAAAACCGCAGGTCCTTCCACATGACCAAGGAGCGGAGACACCGGCGCGTAACCTTGATCACACGAAAAGGATTTCCCCTTGGGGAAAAGCCCTTGGTTTTGAGCCACCACTGTAACGGTCTCATGTACAACAGGCCGCACGGAATGATATTGGAAGCTGCTGCCATGAGACCTAACAGTCTCTGAAACTGTTTTACAGTAAGTAACTGGTCTAGCTTCAACCCCCTCACGGCCGAGCGGATCGACCCTATGCGAGGCTCTGATAATCGGGCCTGAATCCCAACTCACGCCTAGATACGTTATTCTCTGTACTGGAGAAAGAACGCTCTTCTTGGAGTTGAGCCTCAGCCCTAACCTCCTTATGTGCGCGAGGACAACATCTCGATTTTGAACCGCGAGACAAGCTGACTGTGTTCTAGGTTCAGCCAGTCGTAGATGTAATTGAGGATGCAAATCCCCTGCATACGCAAGGGGACTAGCGCCGCGTCCACACACTTCGTGAACGTACGGGGTGAAAGTGCTAGACCGAAGGGAAGCACCCGATATTGGTACGCTTCTCCCCTGAAAGTGAACCTCAGGTACTTCCTGTGCTGTGGGAGGATGGAGACATGAAAATTTGCATCTTTGAGATCTATCGTGACAAACCAGTCCTCGGACCTGATCTGAGACACGATCTGTTTGAGTGTAAGCATCCTGAACTTGAGCTTTGCTACACAGGGGTTCAGAATGCGAAGATCTAAGATCGGGCGCAACCCTCCATCCTTCTTTGGCACTATGAAGTACCGGCGGTAAAAGTCTGACTCCCTGCCAGGCGGGGGAAACCCTCTCTATAGCCCCTTTTTGACATAACCAGAGCCTGCTCGGGGCCCACCACCGTGGGCAGAACCCCGTTGAAACTGGGTGGACGACATCGAAACTGAATGGCGTACCCCTTCTTTATAAACTGCAGGACCCACTGAGATATATTCGGAAGATTCTCCCAGAAAATCTACTAAGGGTACCAGCCTCTCGAGGCTGGCCTCTGATGTACTCTGCACCACGAGTGCAGTGCCCTGAAATGGCTGACCGGCAGGGAACAACTGACTCAACAGCGCCAACTCCCTCATTGGAGGGCGCGAGCCATCCTCGAACGACCCGCGAGGGCTCTCCACGCCCCGGCGCTCGGGCGGGGTTGGAGGATCGACCCTGTGAGGGCACCGAGGACAGACGGGTACCGTGTGCTGAGGTAACCACCGTCTGCCCCGGAGGGGATAACCCTCACAGCCCTGGACGCTGTAGCGTCAGGACTTCTTCGACGCAGCCTTCCTCTAAATAATAACTGTCCTCAGATCAGCTCTACTCGTGGAAGGCTGCGTCTGAGAGCGCTGCCCACCCGACCACCCTTTCTGCAGGGGTGTGCGAGTGGCGAAGCTCTGTTTTCGCTGCGCCCTGTGCGAGGAGCCAGTAATCGGCCATAGTGTGCAGAAATGCGGCCTGACCTGCTGCCGAGTACGCTTTGCCCACTAACTGAGATGTTACTTTTAACGGCTTAGTGGGCAAAGACGGAGCCTTCATGGCCGATGCTGATTTGGGCGAGAGATGGCTCGCGAGCGTCTCTTCAACCCGTGGTATCGAACCATAACCATGCCTTTTCAGTCCCATAATATTACTATAAACAGATGTATGGGGACTGAACACACGTGAAGACATGGGCCGCTTCCACGATCTTAACACCTCAGTGTGGAGATCCGTGAAAAACAGCAGGCTCCTTCGTGGAGGCTGAGTAGAGCATGCAGGGAGAAATCGCTCGTCGAGCCTGCTTTTAACACATGCTCGCTCATTCTGCTCTTGTGGCCAGTCAATGTTTAATCTGGCCACCGCTCTGCTCAAAACCTCCACGAGCTCCTCACTGGCAGGGGATTGAAGTGGCGAGTCCTCAACCCCTGCACCGATGCTGCAGACATCCCCCTCTTTGGAGGAAGACAGCCCCGGGCTGGAGAATCCGCAGCGCGGGCTCCCGAACCCAGAGAAGCAGCAATGGATCTAGCGGGTGAAGGCTGAGATAGGGCTGAGATAGGGTAGAGCCCGTCTCAAACCCCTCCGTCAGATCCATTTGCAACCCCGGCAGGAGAATTCACGACGCAATCATGCAGGTGCTTCGCAAAGCGGTGACGCAGCTCGAGTTCCCTTGAATGGGAACCCTTTTTTATACTGAGCTGGTAATATTTTCAAAACCTTATTTATAAACCCAACTGTTACTGTTACCCAACTTTTTTTTTTTCTTCTTCTTCATTTAAGACATTATTAACTATAATTACCGGGCTGTTTTCATCATCAGAATCATTGGCTAGTCCCTGAAAAAACCTGACCTAAAAAACTGATAGCTCAAATAAAAGGCCCAAATACACAACCAGTTGTTGTACATGCAGGATTATGTCCAATGAGTGTGTGGTCAGTCACATCATGTAATTAACCATTAGGATTACAGAACATACATGCACACAAAGGGCTTAAAAGAAAGGTCAGGAAGTTTGAATGGCCTGATGAACATAGTGGTCATAAAAGCACCTTGCAGGTGGGCATGTGTGCTGACTTCATTGTTTCCCATTAATATCTATTTGCATTTTAACTGAGTAGAAGCATGATTCTATAGAAATGAGAAAACTTAAGGGATGTGTTATGTCAGCAAATGGTGATCAATTTCTGTTGTTGGGCGAAATTTTGCTGGCGAAATTCAATTGTTTCAATATAAATCCATGCGACCAGGAATTTCGCGTCAGGGCTGAAGATTTCTCAAAGCAGATTTCGCAATGGGTTCAAGTTGGTGGAATTTGCCAAATTTCTGTGTGAGCTGTATTTCATAGATAATGACACCATTGACAATAGACAATGGACCAAGCAGCTTTCTGTTGGTCAATGTGGCAAATCTGCATTAATGACTTGTTGCGAAGTCTGCATGGGTAAATTTTTCGTCCTTCAAGGGAAATTCCAAATTGGATGCTCTCCTATTGAAACTACTGGATTTTGCCCATGAAATACACAGAAGAAGGGTACATGTGAACACACCATTAGAAGGCCAGATTGCTTGATGTTTACAAAAGCAAAGAAACTTTTTTTTTTCCAACAAAACTCTCAGAAATAAGTATTAAAATAAAACTCTTATGCCAGTTTGGCTGAAACTGAAAATATCACCTATTAGGTATAATGACATCACTATTTCTGCTATAAGATGTTTGTCCCCCAAGAGAAATGGCACATAGAAACAAAAGGAGAACGAGAGCCGTCAGTGCTCCCACCAGCTGCATCCCAGCCCTGGTATGATGGGAGAAGAAGTCGCTCACCCGGCACAGGGCAACCCTTGGGGCAGACTAGACATACCCCAGATGCACCTGGAGCATCTCCCAAAATCCCCACCAGCCCCATCCATCCATCTCCCATGCAGCCCGAGAGCTAACCCAGATGTGAGCCTCACCGGGCGGATCAGGGCCCGGGAACGTGTGCACTCTGTTGTGACTAGTACCAGATGTGCTCCATTGACCCAAAACACCCAGCCAGTAGACATGCCACATAGGCATCACACAGACCCACCACACAATCAGCGACACACCTGTTTCCATTCACACTCTGGCCTGGGAGCCCTGCACGGCCGTCAGTGCTCACCACATGTGTCTTTTCTCTTTCTTTCTCCATTTTCTGCCCCCTCCCTCTCTCTTTATTTTTTCTATCTGTCAAACTCATCTCCAAAGTGTTTACTCTTGGGGCTAATAAGAAACTCGAACAGATTTATTCATTAGAACATGGCGGCTAATGATATGAAAAGAAATAATAATTGAATTTTCCATCCAAACACTGTGAGTCAATTTCAGGACGTGGAAACAAGATACGGGAAAGAAGAGGCCTGTTTGATTTGAGGGCTTGTTTCATGTTACTGATTCTAAATTAGCGTAAGTAAATACACCTGCATGACCCCGGAGCCCCACAAAGGTCAAAGTCATTCAAACATTTAAAGAATGGTAATTAAATTACCCTTGGTGCTGAATAACTTTAATTTGGTAGCATCGCAAATTGTTTCCAGCCTCTTTCTCCCCACAAGTGGCTCCTTCAGCCTCCTGGTTTAATATTTTATCAGCTTAGACTTGTAGCTACAAACAAGTGCTCATTTTAAAGAACCGTAAGTAATCGAAGACAATTCGCCTCAATTAAACGTGCTCCGAGTCGCAGTGCGGTTTACTTTGTGAAAGGGTAAAACAGGAGGCGTTCAGAAGCGTTTCAGGGCGATTACGCTCAAGCGTGAAACTGTACTAAACTAAAAATGGAATACAAGATGAAGAAGCGCTTCAGGCCAATCAAATCGCTGAACTTGCCGCTATCATGATTTATAGACAGAAATAAAGTTGTCTCAGAGTGGTATTAAAATAGGACCGGGGACTTCGGGGTCCTATTTCAGTGGCTTGCGGTCAAGCTCTGGGCCCAGGTGGGCCTGCTTATGAGTCCTCTACCGAGGTCCTAGCAAAGTGCTGCCACTGGAGCACAATAACTCTTAATTCTGAGGCCTGGCTGGGATCCAGCAGCTCTACTACCTGAGTCTGTTTGAAGAACGACATGTTTGGCCGGGTATTTAGCCATGCTGTTTGAGCTCTAACGCCCGGAGCACAGAACATGGCAGCCTGGCAAAGCAATTCAGCCCTTCTCTGTGATGAAATTATTCACTTCACCAGCTGATGATTGGCGATAGCATTACCTATAAACTCTTTGACCTGCATGATGAACAAGTGATTTCTAAATGTCCCCTTCTATTCCCTTACAAAGTTCACAATGATAAACTACACAATAGCTTACTGTGAGTTGCCTTCTAACGCTTATAAAAATAGGATCATACAGACTTAAATTCCCCCTAAAAACTATACAGTATGACTCAAATAAGATTCACTTAAAGCAACCAAAATGACAGATCTGTCAGTGTAAAACGAACAACCATCCTCTTATAATCACTGTCAACAAACACACACTCACACACAAACTATGCAGCAACATAATATGGTCATCACTTTTTTTCCCCCTCTCTTCATATTTCAGAGGGCATGAGGGCTGAGGGGTGTTGCTCTTGCTTTGATTTTGCTCAGTGCTGGAACATTTTTTTATGTTGCATTAAAAATTAATAACGATTAACCCAGTTGAAGTTCTGCACAGGCTGAGTTCAAAGAGCTGTGAGCCCAGAGCAGGCTCACTCGGTTAAACTCCATCTGGGGTTATTGCACTGCAGAGCAGTACACACTCTGCTCTTTTCCTATAAACTGGGCTGAAAACATGTGACGTGGTAAAAATGTGAAAATTTCCAAGTCCTATTCTTTCAGAGGCATCCTATTTAGCACTATCCATCCTATCTCTCTCCCTCTCTCTCTCTATTCCCCTGATTCTGACCTCTTGATCAACTGCGAGTGTTCTGTAACATGGCATGTTCAGCCCGTGACTGGACACCTCAGAGATCAAAAGCAATCTCCACTGAGCTGCAATTACCCAGATCTAAAACCCCTCCAAGCCCTTTCTCTCTTTCTCTTTATTTCTTTCTTGATCCCCCTTAGCTGACCCCCCTCAGAGCGGGTGGCTTCAACACATTTGGCCCCAGCAAAAAATGGCTTTGTTTACATGGAGTGACCATGAAGAGTTTAAAAGCAGCCAAACGCTGTCAGAAGACGTGCATGCTCTGCAGAGATCTGAGTGCTTGCATGTGTGGGTGTGTTAACACACGATCCCATGACCCATTCACTGCGATTTCACCACTAAAGGCACGTTAAGTCCTCAGAACGGGGCTCTGTGTGTGTGAGAGAATGATTATGCATCACGGTGGATATGTTTTTGAATATCAAAGACATACATGATGAATAGTCTGCAAAGTGAAGCACAAGTATATGCTTTATTTGTGCAATAAAAGAAAAGAGAGAAATACAAATCCCCTTGGGGAATATTCTTGCTACTTGGGATCGGCACTTCTCTGTGGCTCTTGTTTTCTTGGCCTGGTACGACTTGATGGACTTACATCATCTGCATACAATGTAGCTTGTGTTTTTGGGTCCCATTATGGTTTGACATGGACTTTCAAGTTTCTGCGTTGTTTGTTGTTCTGGAATCAGGCAAAATGAAAACACATGAGGTGCGGAGCGATTTATTTGTGCTCCGGCAGTTCACTGCGTCTGACAATGCCTGAAATCTCTGCCAAACCATTCCACAACACTCATAATCAGCCGTCATCTCTTCCTTCTTTCATATCCCCTGCCTGACCCAGGCCCAGGAACTCACATAGAACTCTCATTGTCTTGAAGGAAAGAGCATCCGTGTCCCAGGAGCGTCGGCCTTCAGAGTCAATGGTAGAAAAACCATGAGGCTAATACCTAGTCTACAGTCAGGGGAGGGCCTTGGGCAGACAGGCTGAAGAAAGCAAGAGGGATGTGGGGGACGGGCCGGGGGGGTTGGTTCCTGGCATCTTTCCCCACTCCTAGACTATGTGACTGCTACATGGTAGAAAGGAGAGGTCACGCTGTCTGCACTCGGTCTGCAGTGATGCATCCGCACAAATATGGCCTCACTGTTAGCCATTATGTACCTATTAGTGCTGATTATCTCCTGATAGCTCCAGAGTCTGTTGGTTTCCCTCAGCTTGTCATGAGTGAGGAGCTTTGTTTAAGCTCAGTGGAACATATCTACTCATCCTGTGGATAACAAAGGAATTGTTGGAGAATGCTTGCAATATGGGCATATATCTAGGCAATCATACTGTATAATATCATATTAAAAAAATCAGAAGCCATTACTCCAGTCTTTAACGTCACATGATCCTTCTGAGATCATTTTAATATATACTGATTCGGTGGTCAAGAAATTTATATTTTATAATACAAATTTGGGTGGGGTGTGTAAGATTGTTTAGTCATTTATGTTAAGCGTGAGTGTGGAAGTTTCTTGTATCTGTTATATGTGTATGGTTTTGAATTTGATAGAATTTGGAAATTAATAAGTTAATCGCAAAAAAATGATTGCTTTTACTGTCACTTTTGTTCAATTTAATGCATCCTTGCTGAGTAAGTGGTAAAGTTACATATAAACAGTGAAGTGAATTAATCACAAAAGAGTGTTTTACATCATTCAGTTATTTTGAAGATGAAAGTTAAGGATTGGATAAGGTCTTAAAATGTAATTGAGTAGACTCTCATTTTCAACACCATTTAGATCCCACTGGTCGGCTTTTCCCATTCTCCTAAAAAAGCAGAACTTTCGAGGTGAAAGAGGCAACAAAAAAATAGTCCGCCGTAGCTTTTCCATTACATATTCCTTTTATCTTTACACCCTCCTCCATTATGCATTTGGTGGTGTTATAAAACATGGAAAAGACTAGCCTTTCTCTCCACCAACACTTCCCTAGAGTCCTCACAGATCTGGCCTGGCAAACATATTCAATTTACAGTTATCATTGCTTTCACTTCCAGCTCCATACTCACACACATTCGTCCAAGATATCGCTGCTTGAGATACCAAGTGATTTGGATCCTCTTTTTTTTTTTTTCCTGGCTAGTTTACCAAAGTGAGGGACATCAGGTATTTGTGTCAGGTCAGAAGTGAAACCGAGACCTGACATGAGTTTCTGGCAGTGGGGACAGGTGACCGTGGTCCAGCCTGCCAGAGGAGAGTACACCTCATAAAGGGTAAGAAGTGTGGCAGACCCCCTGTGGCTGGAGCTGTGATGAGTCTTGGTGTTGTTATGTTAAAAAGAATCCCTGTGGCTGGCTTTGCTGCTCGCTGATAAGAGGAGCAGAAGGTACTTGTCTTGGGCTGAGGGTGAAACTTAGCATACACTCTCCTTGAGGGGAAAAGGGGTTGTGAGAATGACTTTCACACTACTGTCAAAATATCATATAAACTTGTTGTTTTGAACTTTGAGAGGTTGTGGCCTATTAGCTCTTACTACATATCGATTATCACTGTAGAATTCCAGACTGCATATTGACTGAGCGTAACCATTTCAGTTAACAGGGACAATGACATATAAAACTGTTCAAAAAGAAGAACATGAACTATTTTTTTTAAATGTAGTTTAAAACGCATGCCAAATGTAATCTTTGTATTCATGTTGGTTTCATATAGTCTAGTTCAGTGTTTCCCAACCCTGTTCCTTGAGGCACACCAACACTACACATTTTCTAACTCTTCCTAATCAAACTCACCTGATTTAATTCACCATTAGTGGAGACTTCAACATCAGTAGAGACTCCAAACCAGAAATATATGGGTCAGATAAGGGAGATATCCAAAATGTGCACTGTTGGTGTGCCTCCAGGAACTGGGTTGGGAAACACTGGCCTAGTTGAAACCAACTATTATTACAAATTCAAACTAATACGACTTTTTAACTGTAATGTTGAATTATAATCATACACTGTTTGTTCGTCGGCCAGAGGAGAACCTGACTGAGCCTGGTTTCTCCCAAGGTTTTTTCTCCATTCTGGCCCTGAAGGAGTTTTGGTTCCTTGCCACCTTTGCCTTTGGCTTTTGGCTTGCTCGGTTGGGGATACCTAAATTTCAACTATATTATCGATCTTCCCGCATTGACACTATAGGATAATTGAAATTAGCTGGATAACATCACTGTTTTCACCAGAGAGGCTGTACAAATTATGTTGCATTACTTTCCTGTTAACGCCGTGAAGCTGCTTTGAAACAATTGGACTTATTAAAAGCGCTATATAAATAAAGGTGACTTGAATTGACTTGACAAAAAAAGAAAGAAAAAGAAAACACATCATGGAATGTAACTCACCCTCCTCTAAAGCATATACTAGCATTACAGTGCAGTTTTGCCATATTTACTAAATGAGAAACCTTTCCAACTCAAAAAACATGACATTCATGCCATTTACACTCTCAAAGCCAGCTGGATTTTGAACCCAAGCCATGGGGTGCTTGAGGGATCAGGCACAGACAGGCCAAACCTTGTTGATTTCTCTGGCTTGGGTCAAGAGGGCTATAAATTGGAGATGGTGTGAAAGGTAAACACATAGCCCTCTGGCTGGATTAGACAGAAGGGGCAAGGACAATGTGGTAACCCCTAATCCCCCGAGTGCTGGACCGCAGGTGCCCAGACAATCAAAGAGAGAGAGAGGTGGAGATGAAAGAGAGAAGGATAGGGTTTTAAGGGAAAGATGCACTTTCCCCTCAGAGATCCATATATACACAAACATACGTATTATATAGAGAGGGCGGGGAGAGATAGAGCGATAAATTGAGATAAACAAGGTCTTGGTGAGGTTGAACCTTTGAACTCTGGCTAAGGAGGAGCTCAACCCTATTGAACCCAGGCTGTATTTGCAGTTGTCTTCAAAGAGATTATGACTAGAGAGCTAATGTCAAAGAGATCATCCAACATTTTGGGTGACACCTGTAAAAGGGCTACTATTGACATTAACTGGGTACATAGTAAAAAGCAGTAAACAGCTAATCAGGTGGCTGTTTATTTCACATTTGTTTGCTGGTATGTTGGTTGGTTTATCAGTGAGCAGAAATGTGGGCAATGTTCACAGAGCCGTTTTCCTGTCTGCCCTTTGCAGACCTCTTTCACTGACACCCAGACAAAGGTCATGACCCCCGAGAATTTGCCACAATCACTCAAGAGATTCACCATACGCAATATATTTACACGTACCTACTTATGTGCATGTGCAGACACATAACCACGCAGTTCAAGGTTTAATCCTGCTCTTGCCAGTAGAGAGAGAGTGCGTGTAGATCAATTGCTTGCATATTGATTAGATTCGCTGACGAGCACCAGGTGCTCCTCCATTAGGCCTAACACATTAGAGCCACCTAAAGGAGAATTCAATACACTTTGAGAACGTGCACTGAACTTAGATCAAACAGATTAATACTTTTTTTCCAGCAAAGGTGCATTAAATTGACCAAAATATATTTATTTCATATAAATGCTGCTCTTTTGAACTATATACAAATAATCCTGAAAAAATATTATCACAGTTTCCACAAAACTGAAAAAAGAGTTAACACTGTGTCTTAACCAGACATGACACAACAAGCAATTTATCTGTACACAACGAATGTGAAAATGGGGCATGAGTGACATAACACTATCAACAACAAAACACAGCCAATCAGAACAGTTCTCTCTGCACACATGCTCTGTTGCACAATGTGCTGCGTGTTTTATTTTCCTTGTGGAACTTGAGGGATTTGTCATATAATATCTGCAAACTTCACCGGTCTCTCCTTGCCCATGTTTGATGTCTACTAATATTCACAAGGATGGTCCTTCAGTTCAATGATTTTTCGTTGTGGGCTGGGTCACTAAGAACTGTGTTGCAGAATAAGTCCCAGACTAAAATTCATGTTTGAGCTTGCACTGACACATCTCAAATATATAATGTTTTACATCTTATAAATATATAACATCTTGTTTTGTCTCAAGATGTACACCAGTAATGTTTTTTCTAAGGCACGTTTATAAAAGCTACTTAAATGTCCTAATTGAGCTCAGGCCTTATCCTGGTTTAACCAACACAATCTCATGACAATGCGTATCAATAGTATGAGTGTGCAATCTCGTAGAATGTATACGCCAAAATTAGTTTTGGCGTGCATATGCTTCGCAGTTTTTCGCGTGCATATGATACGCACTTTATGCCGTGTATATGACACGCTTTTGGGTAGGGTGAGGGTGGGGGTGTGGGGGGTTCGTACGTATAATACACCATAAAGAGCGTATCATATGCACCCCAAAACTCATTTTGGCGTATACATTCTACGAGATTGCACACTCGTACTATTGATATGCATTTTCGTGAGATCGGGCTCGGTTTAACCTAAGCAGTGTCTGTGTAACCAGGCCTAGAAGTCACAGGCAAAATGTGATTTTGCTTATTGATTTTTGACATGGCTTCTGATTAGGACACGGTGTGAAGTGAAGTCTACATGATTTACCAGTAAACCGAATTAACTAATGTTTCACCACAGGATTATCAAAAAGAAAAAGGTAAACACTTCTTTTACTCATGTCAAGAAAAATAGAAAAATAGCTTCTAGTGTAGTTCCTGTACTTACTTTCCTATTTAAACATAAAACATAGCCTATGTTTTAATTATTACAAACAAAAACAAAAATCCTTAAAAAAAACATACAGACGCTAAACTGCAAGAGAACAAATTTGACTCCTTTGATAAATATCAAGGATATAAAGACATTTAAGATATTTTTAGGTTATTTTAATAAATCAGATTGAGGCAAACCCCTACTCATCCGCATTCCTCTTGCTTTCCAATGGCAGCGTGTTAAGGGTGCATGCTCTCCGTTAAGTACTTTAGCCTGATGGGAGCCGCAGGGGGCAGATAAGCAGATTAGGCCTGATTAAACTTGTATCAGTGGAATAGGAGCCGGAGACCTGCCAGGACAGAGGCACTCCTCCGCTCCTTCTCTTCCTCGTCTTTCTCCTCATTCTCTCCATCAGGCATCTTCGGTTTATCTGCCGTTTTGGCGATGAGCCAGATGCCATAAGCGACAAGTGAGTGTCATCAGATACTTGAGCGATACAGACGAGCTGTCCTACACATGTACGCAGACACTCACTCTGAGATACGCGCATCCAAGATTTGGCTGTCACCCCAGGGGCGCTGTAGTTTTTGGGTCAAAAGTGAGGGGCGGAGAGCGAGAAAGAAAAGTGAGAGTGAATGAGGGAGGGAGAGAGAGAGGGAGATTTGGGTTATCTTTTTAGCAAAAGGTGGTGCCCTGGGGTCAAGAGAGGTTTACTAAATTTAGACTGGCATGCTAGGCTCCCTGTTTATTGCCGAGGATCAACGATTTGCGAGGAGAACTGACTGAAAGGTATCTTTCACAGCCTGCCTGTTGAACTAAAGCTATTCAGCCCCACATACATCTCATAAATGAACTGCTCCTAAAGTCTCATCCTTGTCTAGTAAGTTACCTATAGACAAAAAGAGCACATGAAAAGAAACTTTTTAGGAATCCACAATATATTGGTACCATATTGGTTACTGGATAATTTTTATTTTTACATATCGGTACAAAAATTTGCCCTATTTTTACATTTAGATTACTGTCTAGGAGACAAAGAAAGCACATGAAAGTAAAGTTTTTATGGAAAAAGTTTTTATATATAAAAACTTTATATCTAAAGTTTGATTTACATGTAAATACTCGTTTAATTAACCCAGAAAGTGAGTTTGATAAGGCTTTTTTATTTTATTTGTATTAATTATCAACCCATAGTGCCCGATACTAAAACAACATCATCCTTTGCTCTCCGCTTCAGCGCTCGCTGGCGGAGACTTGCTTCTTATCAATGTGAAAGTGTGGGGTCATCCAGAGTGGCACTGCAGGCTGAAGCTCTTAACAGAACACTGTTCCCATATCTAAGACACATGCCCTCTGGGGCCTGACATCTTGCTAAACAAACGAACTGTAAAAGGCTAAAGAGTGAGACGGAGGAGGGGGAAGAGGCAAGGAGGGGAATTCCAGAGCACTAGGGCCATCTGTGGAGGTGAGCCAAGCTCTGAGGCCGCTACAGCCCTGTGACAGATCCTCCGCACTTCAAGCTAGCGTAAATAAAGCTAGCGCTGTTGTTTTAACTCCCACCCTGGAGCTCTGACAGCTGTGTGATGATGTCGGCAGCCCTGTGACCCACAGATGTGGCCCTGAGGGAAGGAAGGCTACCTGTGATGGGCTGAGAGAAGAGGTGAGAGAAGTGGAGAGGCCATGAGACTCATTTAAAGGTGAAGTGTGTAATTTTTCTCCTCTCTTACTTAAATGTGGAGAGACACAGCCTATTAGGAAGTCCTTTTGTAATCTCTTCCCAAAAAGTGTAAAGACTGTGGCTTGTTTAAAAACACAGTTTGACATGACATGCCAACTTCTGGCTCAACCAGTTGTGTTCATTTGGGGACAAACAACCTGTGACAAGATGTTAGCTATAGTGATTAGCTTAACCAGACAAAGGAAGATTCATTTGGAGCTGCAAGTGACCCAATGATAACATATTGTTCTATATGTGAGGGCCGTAACCAGCATAGACATTGAGGGGGACAAGTCCCCCCGAATAATTAGAAATGGCCAAATTGTGCCCCCAATATGTGAAATTCTTGCACTGCTCTCCTTCACTCCATTATACAGCCCTCTGTATGTTAGGATGACAAAAAGGTTTAAAAGTTACATTTTGAGTCTGGTCTGCCTCAGGTCTAACAGCGTGTATGTAAAAATGTAAAAAATGATTGAGATGCCTAATCAAATCCAAGTAGGCAGGGTTTACATTTTCTTTGGATCGTTCACAGTCTTCACACAGACAAGCGCGTCAATCTATCACTTAATTGCCACTGCGGGGACTCTATTCTTTCTGGTGAAATCACCAAAGAAAATGCATACAAACATGTCTATGATCTTAATATACAATCATTGAAGATCTTTGATTTTAATG
This sequence comes from Gobiocypris rarus, assembly GCA_023029165.1. Taxonomy (NCBI): domain Eukaryota; kingdom Metazoa; phylum Chordata; class Actinopteri; order Cypriniformes; family Gobionidae; genus Gobiocypris; species Gobiocypris rarus. The sequence continues at coordinate 40,188,038 of CM040916.1, read as the reverse complement.
AAGAAAAAAACAATATGAGGGCGGATTATAACCTGTAACCTTCGACACGGTTTACAACATTTGTACCACCAAACCACTAAGGAATGTTATCAGTAGATATATGTATTTATTCACTCATGGGAAGAAATGCCCCCAATGTTCAAGACATGGTTACGGCCTTGCTACATGCAGCCATTAGTTTCCTTATGCAGCTAACATGAACTAGCAATTCATATCTACAGCTTTTTTTCTTATTCTTGAAAAAAGTCTTTTATGTCCACCAAAGCTGCATTTATTTGAACAAAATACATTAAAAGCCGTAATATTGTGAAATATTATGACAAAAAATTTAAAAGTAAACTAAATCGTAACCTATCCTTGTGATGGAAAAGCACATTTTTAGTCACTTTTAGTCTTTAGTGTCACATGATCCTCTGAATCATTCTGATTGATTATTATCAAGGTTGAAAATAGTTAATAATTTTGTTGAAACAATTACATTTTATTTGATGATTATTTGATCATCAGGAAGTTTGAAAGAACAGCATTTATTTCAAATAGAAATAGTTTATATCCTTATTTGAAATTAAAATGTAAAGGCATCCTTGCTAAAACACATTATAAATTGCTTAAATTATTATTTTTTGAATGTGTAAATAATGTAATTTTTTGAGTTATATACATTAACATTGCTTAGTTATGGGTAAAAAATTATAAACAATGAACAATAGTGCATATATAAGTTCAAATATAGTTATTTTATTTAAAACCTAATACACCATGATAATACTGTGTCTAATCTGCATCTTTCTCCTGATAGTCTGTATTCTTTTCTTTCTCTCTCCTCTGGATGCAGTACAGTGTCAGGAAAGGTAGAAAGTGTGGGAATAAAAGTGATGGGTGAGTGCAGAAGGCCTGACAACTGTTTTACTCTCTCTGTAAAGCCATTAGACAGATAGATGGTGGACCTGTTGGAGGAGTGCACAGTGAGAGAGATGGGAAGAAGGGAACGGAAGACAAGAATGAATAAAGCTTGAAAAGGATGGCAGAAAAGAGACATCTCTCTTATTCTGATGTCATAACAAAACATCACTGCAGGAAGTCGCGCATGTTACATTAGCAGCAGAACGAGAGTGAGTGTTTGTGATTGTGCGGCTGTAGGTCATCCGTTCATAATGCTATTTAGATAAGATTCAACCAGACAGATCTGATACATCCACATCAGTCCGTCTCACTCACACATATACGCTCATGGATTGTGACCTGCAGTTGACCGTTTGAACCCAGGAGTGTGGGTCAGAGAGGTCCTGTGCAGAAAGGTCACATTGTGGTCATGTTGTCCTGCCTGAATGCAAAGGCCACTTTATTGCAGAGATTTACACAATTAACAGAGACAGTTGGGAGAGAATGAAATGAAGAAAAAAAAAAAAAAAGCAAGCAAGAGATGGTGGGCAGCCTCTTGTTCTCCACTCCCCTCAGCCTTGCCACACATTCACAATCCGTTCTCGGATATAAATTTTAGATGTCCGACAAACCCCCCTTCCTACTCCAGTTAGGGAGTCATATAAAAAAGAGAGAATGTGTGTTCGAGAGAAAAACGAAAAGAGAGAAACGATTCATTTCCCACACTCGACCCCAGCCGGGCCAAGGTTAGGCTTACCCCCCCTCTCCTCCGTTTATTCAAACAATACAGACAGGCCAAATGTCCCCCTGTTTCAGAATCAAAAAGAAAAGCCAGCTGATGAATTGTCAAGGCAGAACGCTTTCATGAGTAATGAATTATATTAATGACTGGCGACTCTTACAAAAACAAAGCTCTTAAATCACGCAGTGACTTGGGGCTTTTGTGGAGGTCATTTTCTTTCCCCATTCCCTTCGGCATTCGGACCATGAACCATGATGAAAGAGAAAATTAGTCTTGCAGTTAAAAACAAAACAAAACAAAAAAACACAGACCAGAATGTTTCCATAACTCTCCATTCTTGTTTCTCTCTGTGTATGTATATAGGTGCATAGACATGTTTTAAAGGGACAGTTTTCCCAAAAATTTAAATTAGATCATCATTTAATTACCCTCATGTTGTTCCTAACTGAAGAACACAAATAAGATATTTTGAAGAATGTTGGAGATCAAACAGTTTCGGTTACCATTGACTTCTGTTATATGGAAGTATTTTTTTATAAATTTTTTATTTGGATTATGGATTTTTACATTTTGGGTTAATGCTGTTTATCCAAGATTGTTTACAGTACTCGAGATGCAGCAAAGCGCTTTAAGCACTTTGCGTCATGCATAAGAACACTGCAAATTACTGTAACCCAGCAACTCAAGTGGCTTATTGCTTTGATAAAACCCCATTAAATACAATTGATTAAAGTCCCTGTAAAGGCAATTCTGAGATTTGTTTCTAAACACATTATAAATGTTAGAAATGTATTGCTGAAACACATTACAAAGACTGTTAACTATGTAGTACGGAATTCAGAAATTAGACCATTTTTCATCATTGCTGTGGTCAGGATTTTTCGGGCGGGGCTATAACGGTGGCTTGATGATGCACTAGAGCCACTGAGCATATGGCCCCTCCCCCAACATTATAATTACTGTTGATGACGCACTGGAGCCACCGAGCCTAGCCCCTCCCCTAACACGATCATAACTAGAGCACATTTGCATTAGTTCACCCGCTCGATCGTGAGTTACTGTCAGTACCGTTAGTTACTACAGCCCACAACAAAAACAATGATATCAAGAAGAGGTGGATTCATTTTGTGAACAGCTACCTTGATGGAGAGCTGAGGATCACCACAAACACCTGCCTCTGTAATGACTTTACACCGGATAGTCGGAGACAACTGGGATTCACTGATCCTCTGCAGAATGGGTCCAAATCAACTTTCTCCCGCTCCGGCCTTCATTCTCCTATCCCGCCAACATCTGGTGCCATCGTGAGCTGTACGTGAGTAGTGATGCTTAGTTATGGCTGCTTACCCGCGAGTGGGCGTGGTTTCGGCACAGACAGCGGTTAGCCCCCAGCGTTTGAGAGCCGATAATACTGCTTATTTTTTTAAAGATTTTGATAAAATATTTTATATAGCCTACTTGGCTGATTTTTTATGATTCAAATTTGACTGTGTGGTTAATAGCACATTTATCTGGTGTGAGAAACTCATGTTTAACTTAGATTTTTTTATTTTAAAAGTTTATATTTTTTATTATTTATTTGTATAATATTATTTAGTAATTTTTTATCACTTATGATGTTATTTTATTATTAATAAATATCAGAATAAACATTTCTTCCACCAAGTATTATAGTTCATAGGGACGATGTTTTAGCAACAAAGCAAGCAAAGAGAATTGGTAAGTTCCGGTGACACTACTGATAGATACCACTAAAAATGCAGCAGGGTTGAAAAGCTCAACTTTATGAGCAGCGACAGAGTAGTAACTCCTATAAGAAACCAATTATTTAAACCGTCTGTTAATAAACATGGCAACTTGCTGCATTATAATAAAGAATATGCTGTCACTGGCGAGCTTTTGCCAGCATTTTACCAGGATTTCAAACACAGCTCGTCCGATCAGAATGTAGAGCTTTAACTAACTTTTTCATAATCAGGGATATTTTGCATTACTTAATAACTGGAAACTACTCAACAAATGAAGAAATCTCAGCAAAATACCTGATACAATACTCTCACTTTCATGTCAGCTGAAAATGCAACTTAATATTCAGTGATCTGGACAGAATCCAAGCCACTCTGTTAAGACTTTATTGTGCTGGCAGACTCCAGGGTGGACATACTTCTGATTGGCCCTTTAAACATTTGGCAAAAGCAAAACACTAAACCTCACTAATTCTAATAGCATCTCACGACCCCTGTAAGCATCTGCTTAATACCTGTAAAATAATCCAATCAAAATCCTTCCAGGTCTCTTGGCAACCAACAGCAGCAGCCGTCAATCACCTGTGGCTAACACAATCCATGTGGATTGACCAATGAAAATGTGCATGCAATTCCAAATATTTACAATTCTGAGTGTTTACGCTTAAATTCCACATTTACAATCCAATCAAGCACGTAAGAGAAGTAATAAAAAAACAAGATAAAATAGGGGAAATGTGCCCTTGTTAAAAAGTTATTTAAGTGCTATCCTCTACCCTTGATCCAACCTGAGGAGGGTAAACCCTCACCAGCAGGGTGAAATGAACCACATAATTGAAAAATCCAGTGTGCAATCCAAAACTAAGTGGGTCTCCATGAAACAATATCACCATGCAACAAATTTAATAAATAACTTCTGGGAGGGCTGTGAAAGGAGTCCAATGTTTCCAGGGGCCCCAGACCAGGGTGTGTTTATGTGTGCACGTGTGTGTTGTGAGTGCATCGGGCGGAGGTGACACTGACTGTGTTGTCAAGCGTAAATCCCAACGCTGAGGGGCCAGTGAGATGGGTGTCCATATATCAAAGGATGCAGTGAAGAGGGCTGTCATTTGATCAGCCTGCAGGAAATTCGGGATTCCAAGCAGATGAGGGTCTGAAACTGAGAGGGCCGCAAAGCCCTGAGCCCTGGAGCTCTGTGCCCTGAAGAGCACCAGCTGTTTTCACTCACCCAGCCGGAGGACTTGAACTCAACCTGCGGTGTGACATGGGCGGCTCGGGCGGCGAGAGGGAGTAATGAGTATCAGTGATGGGTGAAGCTAACGGCAGTGTTGATTGCATTTGACATGTGCACGCGTGAGAGACACAGCTATACACGTGCGTTAAAGGGATAGCTCATATAAAAATGAAAATGCTGTCATCATTTACTCACCCTCATGTCATTCCAAAAGTTTTTTATCCATGAAAGTCAGTAGGGTTCAAAACCACATTGGACAAAGATTTTTTGAAGAAAAAACATTTTGGTCACTATTGACTTTAATTGTACAGAGAAAATATAAATATAGAAAATATAAATATATATATATATATATATATATATATATATATATATATATATATATATATATATATATATATATATATATATATATATATATGAGTTTTTAATTAATAAATAATATTATAATATAATATAAAAATGTTGTGTGGGGTGGGTGCATGGTAAACTATTTATTTTAAAAGATAGTTATTTTAAGGGATAGTAAATAAATAATTTTCTGCCATCATTCACTCACCATCATGTTGTTCCAACACCTGAATGATTTTATTTTTTCTATGGAGCCCAACAATTATATATAACTGCTTTTGTCCATACAATAAAATTCGGTGGGAATCAAAACCATATTGGAAGAAGATTTTTAGACAATTTTGGTGACCATTGACTTCTACTGTATAAGCAAACAGAAATACTGATATATTTTATAAAAACGAAAGGGTTAGGTTCCCCCAAAATGAAAATTCTGTCATCATTTACACCATATTACCCTCATTTCATTCTAAACCAGTGACTTTCTGTCTTTTATGTAACATAAAAGAAGATATTCTGAGAAATGTATCAAAGTTTTTTGTCCATACAATGGAGGTCAATGGTTACCGAAACTGTTTGGTTAACAACATCGACATCTTCAAAATATCTGCTTTTATGTTACACAAAGGACAGAAAGTCATCAACAGGTTTAATTTTCATTTTTGTTGGGTGAAGTATCCACCTAAGTAATCAAACAACTCTAATGTAAAGGAAAGCAACACTATTTTTTTGGGCCCAAACCCTGCTGTGTTGCATGTAGGTGGACATGACAATAAAGAAGAGCAAAAAAGGATCGAGTGAGACAGATGAGGATGGAGGATGGAGGAAGAGCAGTGCGACAGACGCAGGGAGAATGAAGTGAGAAGGTAAACGAGCAGAAGAGAAAGAGAGGGAGAAGGAGGTTGGCATATAAACGATTAGTCCCAAACGTGAGCTGACAGCTGGACCGTGACCTTCCTGCTGTTGGAGCAAAGCTCTGGCTTCATTTACATTACTGCCATGCCAAGTCATTTAGACTCCATTCTTATTCTGACCCGATATTGTGCTGAGTCCCCCCAAAGGCTTAACAGGCCTAGTTTAGAGTAATAGCTACACGGAGCTGCTATCTGCATTACAGGCCATGGCTCTGATAGCCCTCCTCCCAGCTAGTTGACAGAATTAGCTTAAGAGTCATGTTCCACAGAGTCAAAGATAGTGTCTTTGGATGAGTGGAGTAAAGTTAAAACTCTCTCTGCGTGTGTAATAAACAGTCAATGGTCTGTGTCCATTTAAACCGAGGTGAGGTCAGTGGGGGGGTCAAGGGTCCACACCTGTCTTGTCAGTCCAAGTTGTGGATATATGTGTGGAGGATATTTGTGAGCTTATACACAAACATGTGAACACAAAATGTTTTGAACCAATGGACATTTCAGGAAAATCATTTATTCAAGAGATGTTGATAAGTGACACATTCATAACACATCTGACCCAGCGCTGAACTTCTGCTTGTGGACTGTGCAGTCTTACAGAACTAGATAACTAAAGAGGAATAACTCATTAACAGGAATGTTTTCCAGAAATATGGTCACTTAGGCCTATGCAGTGTGAATGACATGCTACTACTTTATCGCTTGATCAAAGTAATTAAAAACAATATAGTATGTTTAAATCAAATTATTGATTTTTAAAAGCATAACAATAATTAAAAAATAAAAAGAAACATTTTAAAAACAATGTGTTAACTTCTAAAGCCACTTTTGTCTATTGAATGCATTACTCACCTCAATAATGCAATGTCTTTGGATCATATATACATGATGAATTCAATTAAAAATTTCAAACGATTGACAGCCCAACATATTATATTACTCCATTACAGTAAGTATAGGACAGTGAAGGGTGGCACCAGGTCAGTTGGTGCAATGCTGTGAGGATGATTCAGTCTCAGTGTTGTCCTCACATTTCTCTGTGAGATGGATTTATGGCGCATTTCTCACTTTGCTGCCACTCTGAGAGCCATAGCTCCATTCAGAGCACCGCCATGTTAATTAGGAGCGTTTGGCTCCATTTCATTGAGTAGAAGGAAAGAAATATGCCCTGCTCCTCCACTGCTGCCTGGCATCAGGATTGGAGGATGACTGTAAGGCAAAGCACAACTGTGTGTGTGTGTGTGTGTGTGTGTGTGTGTGTTTCTCTTTTGCAAGTAAATTAATGTGTTGAAGTGTGTGTGTGACAGTAGGTAATTTGTGTTAGTGTGAGATCATGAATTACTGTGTGAATGTGTCATTCTTACACAGGATGCAGAGAGTGGTAATAATATACAAAGTTCAAATAAAAGTTATATAGTTCGCATTTACACACTAGTGCAGTGACCAAAAATAAAATAAATCAAGTTTTAAAAGCAATTTTTTTTGATGCAACAATGTTTTACATCAAACAATGACTGTAGCCTATTATGTAGGTAGTCCACTTGAGCCTTCAGTTTCCCAGTTATTCATTTTCATTCTTTCTGGACCAACAAGTGGATGCTCTGATAGACTCGCACTCCTGATTTTGCAGAGTGTTCTGGGTCAACATATTTTGTTGATCATGGAACAACATTTCCATCCGAATGTTTAATCCTAGCCATATCCCTACACCTAAACCTGTAAACCCTAACACTCAAAATAATAAATTGGTTACAGTAGAGCCAACTCAAATTAAACAAATTAGTTCAATCAAATGAACTTTTATGGGTATTTAGAACTTTCTTTTGCTTATGAGTTCGAAAAAACTAACACATTTTAAGTAATCTGAACTGTTTCTTTGTTATGAGTTGTATGTACTTGTTTCTTTTCATTTATACAAACTTAAATTTTACTGAAATTGGGCTGAGATTTCTATTTCCCAGTAAGCTTTGCTATGACACTCATAGGGACCTATTTTAACGATCTAAGCACATGGTCTGAAGCACATGGCACAGGTGCATTACCCTGTTCTTACCAGACTCTCGTACATTTCATTTGTACAGAGAGTCTGGCCACTGTCCATTGACAAGCGTTTACTTCCTTGGAGGCGGGTACTCTGTTGAAGTTTAAAACTATTGGATCTGCCCAGAGCCACTCTGGATCTGCCAGAACCAAGCGCTAACGTTTGGTCGTGAGTGACGTATGTCATGCGCTGTTTGCCCTTGTTTCTCACATGGAAATCAGTAAACATAAATCTGCTCGCCACCTCAGTGATAAAACCTAGAACTTGTGCATTCGGATTGAGATTTATTCACGGTGGAGGGAAGTTTTGTGATCAGGAACGCGCTGCTCACGTGATCCGTGACATGATTGTATGATGTAAAAAATGTCATATGCTTGGTATGATAAGAATAAATGCTGCCTTAAATAACGGGCCAATTCAAATGTTTACGTGCTTTTCTTCTTTTTACTTTTTGAGCAGTGATGAAAAATATTGCTCTCATAAATACTTGCTAGCATTCCAAATTACAGCGAAGCGCAACCGTACGGTGGTCTGCAGTGGTCAAAAAGAATATAAACAGTGCATTTTGAAGTGATATATTCTTGAAAAAAAGAGATGTGGATTCGGGTAGAAATTACACTACCACACGACCTTGGTGTTTGTCAAAAGCAGTAGGTAATTCGGCTGGGGATTTTTACGTGGGTGGTGGGAACAAACGGACGGCAATAAAATCACTGACTAGTCCCTATAAATGATGACAATAACTACAATTACCGTCTGAGTAGGGCTTCAGCCAACTAAAGCTGGAAAATCTGGTTACAAGCTGGAAAGTCAACTTTTCCCAAACCCTGTGGGGAAGAGGGCCACAACATCAGGGCCACCAACAAACCTCAGCAAAGATTGTTCTTTCTCCAGCTTTAACTTCTGGATATTCGGCAGTGGTGCCACAACGGAATGAATAGTTTTTTTCGCATCTTTCTCTGCCACCATTACTGAACTACAACTCAAGCTAGCGCACGACATCAACGTCATCGTTCTCAGCCACTCCCTCCGTTCGCTGATTAGACCAGTTAAAATTTGTTTGGAAAAAACCTAAGAATATACAGCAGTCCCAGACGGAGTACTGAAGGAAAATGAAAATTGAGCGGATGTACGCAGGAGGGCGGAGCCAGGCCACATGTGCACTTAGGGTGTATCCGAATCCACTTTTAGTTTAACAACAGAAAAAACGGTCAGCGGACAGGCTCATGGTCCGAAAGGGTTGTACCTAGTCTCTTAAAGGGTCATAGGTTTGTTTTGGGGCGTAACGTGCAATAAACCAATCAGAGTCTCATCTCCCATTCCCTTTAAAAGCCAGTTGCGCCATGCAGACTCACCATTTACATGATGGAATTTGCGAGCAGAAAGACTAAATGCTTCTCCAGAGAGGAATCCTTTTATTTTCAGTATTTGGCATGTTTGTGTGCTGCTGTATGCGCATTGTACACCCGCCTATAGGCAGTGTTGGGGGTAACGCATTACAAGTAACTTGAGTTACGTAATAAGATTACTTTTTCAAGTAACTAGTAAAGTAACACATTACTTTTCAAATTTACAACAAAATATCTGAATAAAATATCAAAATATCTTTCCTGTCCCAATTAAATCGAGAGTAAGTGCAGAGGCGTTGTGTGTGAACATGATAGTTTTTGTAGTTCTAGACTAAATTTGAGCATTTATTCATCTCACTTGCATAAAGATTGAGAATTCATCAAAAAGGATAAAATCAGTCAAATGCAAAATATGCAATATATATATATATATATATATATATAAACAAGCCCAGTCTAGGTAAGAAAAAGTAACACAAAAGTAACATAACGCATTACTTTTCTTAAAACGTAACTTATTTTATTTTTAAGGGAGTAACGCAATATTGTAATGCATTACTTTTCAAATTAACTTTCCCCAACACTGCCTATAGGCGCATATTACTAACGTGCCCTTTAAATAACGCTAAGAAATAATAAATAACAAATAGTGCGCTATTGACTTCAGACCAGGTTTTTGTTGGACAATGGTGCAGTCGATTTCAAAATAGCAATACGCCAACAATGCGTCTGAACACACCTCGTTTTCAGACCAGCACGCCCATGGGCGAACAGATGGGCATGAGTCCATTTGCTATTTAAACAAAGTGGCGCTGGACATGAAAATGGTAAGTGCATCGGGCTGAAACTAGCAAAAAACATGCCTGCCTGCCAGGTGAGCAAGATTAATGATTAATGTGTGTGTGTGTGTGTGTGCAAGATTAATGTTAAGTGGGAGATTTAGTAATGTTAAATTTTTTGCTGTTATTTTAGTTGAGTTATGTTAGTGGGGGGAAAGGGTGACCATCATAGTGATGAACGGCAATGAGCTTAATTTGAGAACAGATGTTAAATGTTTTATATTGCTGTACTCATTCAGCAACTGCTATCACTTTTCCTATACAAAAATGTTTCCACTAAAAAAAATATTTCATAACTTTAATTTAAATGTATGAATTAGCTTAAGTTATTAAGTTAAGATCAATTAAAATGTATGAGAACAAAATACAAATCTGCAAGTTCTTAAACAATTAAAAAAATTATGTAACTGATTGCCTCATTCTTTTTTGAGTTATGCCAACATATTTGGGTTTACAGTGTAGCCATAAATTTATACTTATGTAGAAGCACCTAACCCTGGTTTGTCAGCCTAAACTTGACAACTGGAATGCTGTTCCAGGATCAAATAAGATGTTAACCTGGGAACATTGTGAAATAAGGTTCTGCGACAGAAAGAGCAGACACACTCTCAGTGTACAACATGGATTGTATTGCAATAGTTTTTATGCAGATTAAAATCATGTCTAGGTTTAGGTTATACTTTTTTTTTTTCATCCCAAATTGTACAATTTCATCAACTTGTATGAATTATTATGACTTTTCATAATAACGGGTTGAAACTATCATGGTTGCCCACATAGCGATGTTAAATCACTTACCCATTCTATCTAGATAACATAATTATGATACAATTATTTTAATGACATGTTTATAAAGAAATCAGGTCAAATCAATAAATATTTTAACTAAACATAATATTTGGATACATTAAAATGTACACATTTTTGTACTGACATCTAGAATCTAGGATTAGTCCACACTATGTTTGCAAATTATTTTGGGAAGGTTCTTACTAAAAATAAAACTAAACATCTAAACTACTCATAAAATACTCCAGTCCTCCAGCATGAATGCTGCCTCCAGTGTCATGTGACAAGCGCTTTGCAGCACAATATAATTCTGAAGGTGAGACATTCTATGATACCGCATTAAAAACGCACAGCGGCAGAATCAGTCCGAACATTTTGAACTTATGCGTGAAAAGGTTCACAGACTTATGACTATGTTTTGCTGCCAGTAGAGCCTATAACTTTTTTTTTTTCTTTTTTTTTTTACAGATTTATATAGGCAGACAGGGTGTATCTTACGTTACAGAACTGCATTTCAGTCAGTGAGCAATCAGTGGTTTGATAATACACAAATCAATGTAAGGCCACTGGCAGTCTCAGTGTTGTCCTCACATTTCACAATGCACAAAGATCTGCTTCTCATCAAAATATGCAATTATCTGTTCCTTAACACACATGTAAAGAACGTCATGCTGCACATATGTTGTCCATAGACCAAGTCTACATCTGGTGTAAGGTCAATTTTGAAATGTCATGCCATTGATTTGGAAGATCCCGATATTATTGACTGGTTGCATTCATGGCTGCTGCAGCCACCTCTTGACCTGCTGGGCCAATATCACTATTACACTGTCAGACCACATAATATGGAAGCACAGAACAAGGGCTTGCTCGTCTGAGAGTCATTCATTATAGAAAACAATGTCATTAGCAGAGGAGGTCATTATTTTACTACAGCAAACTTCGACTTCCCGAAAATGTAATATCTGTCATGGTGGCTTGGTTCCTTTCAAACCAAAAGCTAAGTGACTTTCATAACAGTAGGCTGGGAAAGGGTTTTTAGGTTCCCTCCTCTCTTCAAGTGGTTTATTTTGAAATTCTCTCATAGCTAGTCGATGATGCTACATAGAGCGGTTTCCTAAGAAGAGCCCTCCTCTGGGTGTCTGAGGCAACAGTCCTTTGGCCTCCTATGGTTTGGCCCAATTATTTGTAATGTACCGTAGAGTAAACTATTATTCTTAGCCAACCTCAGCAGTAATGTTTCAGTATGCTCTATATACAAACTACTAAATAAGTTGATGACAACACAGCTGAAGTGTCTCATTCATGTGGGGCGGCTCATCAGAGACATCATTTGGATAACGCAGCATGGGTAATAAATCAGTATTCCCTCGCACAGCAAAGCTCAGAGTTTTGTTTTCAATTAAAATCAGAGAACATCAGACAATGCATTCTACTGCCTTGAAACAAATACAAAAAAGATGAATATTATTATCAGTAAACTATGATGTCACAATGAAACACAACAGCCTGTTTGTGAGTTACAGTTTTGTGATATGGATATGGAAATATAGATCCAACACAGGCTCATTGGAAAAACGTAAAGAAATGCATAAACGTAAAGAAAAACATAAAGAAATGAACTTTATAGTAGCAGTAAAAAACATAGGGCCACATTTACTAAAGAGGGCAAATTATCCTAGAGCGCAATTACAAAAAAGCGAGTGGAGTGGAACGTTTTGCCGTAATCTACTGGCGATACGCAAATAAAAAAATACTGATGTAGCCGGATTATTTCCATAATGACCAACACAATCTACGAGTTAGCGTCTGGTTTAAGAGGTGCTTCTTTTGGCTGAATAATAAAAAAACGTTAAATGAGTGCAATGTCAATTTGCATTTAAATACTTCCCTCCCATACAGTTTGAAAGGGAAAATCCAACAAATGCATATGCAATAAGGTCAGCCGCAAAAATAACTGTGCTCACGCCTCTTCAGCGCTAATTTTTCACTCCGTGTCTTTAGTAAATCCTGACCGTAGGTTTTTAACGGCAAAAAAGGGTTTGCGCTGGCACAATCTGTTAGTAAATCTGTCCCTCACACATTTAGCTCCTTTTGACATAAATTATGATAACAGGGCAGAATATTAAAGACTTTTTGCACAGTTCCTTGCACAACATTATGTTATGACCTAAAAACATGACACATGGAGTCCTCAGGTATGAGTCCTCTCAAACACAAGACATGATAAAAGAGCTCAAAGACTAAAGCTAAAATTGCATGGTTGTTTCAGCAAATGTCTGAACTGTGCTTTTGTTAATGCTATTGGTTAAGTTTAGTGTAGGTGGTACGTTATTTTCAAATGAAGCTTTAATGTTTTGCCACCTCTAACTGGACATTTAATTTCTGAACTTACAGAGTTATTTTGTTAAATTGGAAAAACTTAAACTTTTTCCAATGAGACTGCTGATTTATAAAGCAACTTTATAAATATCTATTCAATAATTTACTCGTCCAGCACAAGAACAATGTATTTTAGGGCGTTCTATGTGGTACTACAGCTACACCAGAGTCTTAGTTTCTCTTTTAAAGCGATCCCCACCTCCCCAACAAGAGAAATACTAAAAGAGGAGGCATGATTATTTCCATCATGGCCACCAAGGGCTTCTCAATGCTCACTGTATTCAGTATTTTCCCTAAACAGGCATTAGGGTCTAATTCTGCCCGCCCATGGAAGAGCAGGCGCTAAAGCCCATGTCAATTGGCAGACTCCCTGTGGGAAGAGATGGAGAGAGAGAGAGAGCGAGAGAGAGAGAGAGTCTTCCCTACCAAGCAGCGCACCCACCACCCCACCCTCTGCACTGGGCCTGTAATCACAGATTAGGGGGCGGATCAAAGGCTGGATTAAATTTGGGCCACTGGGCAAAGGCGGAGATTATGGCATGGTGGCACATGTGGTTTTTTTTTTTTTTTTTGAGCTTGCATTTGTCTCATATGACACATATGTGTGTGTGCACGTGTATGTGAGTTATCCGGTTAGCCATCCAGAAGTCCAACCAAAGTTGTTCAGTTTTCTCAACACTTGTTTCCTTAAACCTCTAGGGTGAGATTATGGAGGAAAAAAAGGAGCATAACCTCTGATTTCCACCCCCAGAGCTTCACACTACAGCACAGCCCTGGCATCCCAGCTAAAAGTAGGAGGCGAGGTGCACTGAATAGCGATAGCCAACCAATTTCTCCACTATTGTGGCAGAGCAGTGACTTTTAGCTGCGTGTAATCCTAGCCCCCTCACCCCCTTGCCTCTTAAAGGGGCTCATCACAAACAATTAATTCAACCATGAATTTCATATCGTTCACTAGAGCCTTTCAACCTTCTCCTTTTTCCTCCTCCTTTTCTCTTTTAATTCAAACTTGTTAATCAGCCTTTAGAAGCCAATTAAGTAGATTGTAACGCTCTCAATTGGATAATTTGCCTTTGTTGGGCTCTGGGTGATCCTTCTGATACAGTCGGCAAGCAGTAATTGGCCTAGCATCACAAACAAACAGCTATGAAGAGAGACACTAAACATGTCTGTTTGATCAATTTAGCACTAATGCACATGTTCCTGTTATATATATTATTATATATAAATATTTTTTTTTTTTCACACTTTACATTGTAAGGACAGTGGCGAGATAACAGAAAAAAGGAGAAGAAAAGGGGAAAGTGAGTGTCAGAGCATGTGCCATGTAAAGTGTGTAATTATAATACAATTAAGATAATGTAAGGGAATTATAAAGAAACTTTTTATTGATTTTGTTATATTTTTCAATGTTTCCATGATAATTCCTGCTGTTTAAATGAGTAAGGTTGGTTGATTCAATGCCCAGGACTGTGCAGTAGTGGGTGGATAAGGAATAAAAATCGAATTCACCCCTTCTACGACATCTCGCCCTCGGCTCCTGTTCTCAAAGCCCGTAGAGCCGCTAAGAGAATATATATTGCAAGGTGTCTGTCGTTCTTCGTCTGTCTATCTGTCTGTCTTTCTTTCTCTCTCAAAGACCCTCTTGTCACCCAGGGCTCCAACCGAACAGTGGGAGTGCACATCCCAGCAAAAGGGCAACCATTTATCACAGTCACCCCAAATGAAAGGACTCAAACGTCTCTCTTTCGGCTTTCCCCCCTTCCCTCTTTCTTCTGCTCTCTCTTTTCCTCTTTCAACATCCCGTCTTTCCCCTTTTGTCTGATCCTAACAGTCTGGCTGGCGAGAGGAGGGATAGGAAAAAAAAGAGGGCCGTTAGCTTGCACAGCCCGGCTGCAGTTGGGCCAGTTCTCTCACGCTGTGGATCAAGCAGCCCTTTGTGTGTGTGGGGGTGATTTGTCAGGCGACGGTGGCAGAAGTCAAGACCTAGAGGGTGAAAGGCCCTGACCCCAGGAGTGCCTGGCCCCCAAGCTTCTGCTATAATAGAAAGGGGCCCGGAGAATGGCCGCCTGTCCAGTGCCCGAACGCCACAAAGCGGCTCATCTGCATACTTCAGGTAGGGCACTTTTATTGGAAGTGACAGGGGTGTGACAGCCTCAATGGTGGACCGAGTGTGTGTGTGTGGGAGGGTGGTGGCAAAACGCAGCTTTTCCTCCACCAGTCTTGGAGGAAACCAATAACAGCTAATCTCTCGCAGCATAATAAACAAAACAGTAAACAATGCCATTGTTTACACATCCAACAGGCAGTGCAGTTACTAGCCTTTTGTGACCGCTCAACGGCAGAATGAAGTGTCAGGGCAGAGCCCATCAGAGAGAGTGAGAGAGAGAGAGAGGGGGTGCAGTGTGGGACAAATAGAGAGAACACTGACAACTGACATGCTGGTCTGCCTGTTAGTTCTCACCCCATTTTGTTCCTTTTTCCTCCACTCCTAAAAGACGACAGAGAAACACATTCCTCCAGCGAATTGTTTGTATGCTTGTTCCCACCTTTCTTGGGGCAGAAGGAGACAGTAACGTAACCCTCTCTGCCTCGTGGACGGTTAGTCAAAGGGGGCAATTCCGCACTGTTTATTTGCACGTGCTATCTGCATAGTTTTAGTGCCCGATTCACTGAAGGAATTATGCTAATCAGGTAACGGCACACACACGGTCAGAAAAATCTAATTTTATACCAATTTTGAGGAGGATGCAGCAGACTACCACAATGTGACATACTTTACTGGGAAATACATGAATCCACCAATGCAATACTCAAATAAGCTTTTTTTTTAATGTAAAAAAGTGTATTCGACTGCACCATGCTGGATATTTGCCCAGTTATAATGCTCTTCTCCATAATTTGATCATTATTTAATGAATTACTGCTCCCATGATCAATAGATGTACACACATACATTTTATACCTACTTTACCCGCCTGCTTTCAATGGACGATAATAGTGCAACGTTATTTGTGCATGGCAAACAAATTCAAAAAGACCTCTGCATCCACTGCACAATTATGTTTAAGTATAAGGCTAACATAAATCTTCTTTGGGGAACATTTCACCTGTTCAAGTAAATTGAAGCAAATGTTTCTGTGGGAGGAATTACAGAGGGGTAAAAATACATCTGAGAGATGCTATGGTACAAAGGATATAAGGTCTGGACTCTTTCAAGTCACGCAGTGTAAAACTACAATGCACCATGCACCAAGTTTGTAGACATTTTTTTTTTGCACTGTCTGGACAAAAAGAAAAAAGAGACCCTAGTTTAACTTAGACAGCATGATATTGTTAATAACATTGATGTGTAACAAATCGACTCCTGCAATCCTTGAGCCATCACCTTGCCTAATCGGCACAATCAAAAGCAATCAAATAATCACATAATCAGTGAACAGGCCTGTTGGCGCAGATACAGCAGCGATGGATCCATTCTGGGCCTGAGTGACATGATTATAAAGACTATGGGAGTAAAGCAGTTGTCATTGGAAGCAGATGGAGCATTTTAAAAAGACAGAGGGAAGATCTTTCAGCATAGCGTCCTTGTGCGATGTCTGGAAGCATTTATGATCCACAGAGGCTTCTTATTGTCAAAAGAAAAAAGGGAAGGGAAGAAAAGAGAGGAACAAGGAGGGGAAATGTTGAATCATCTCCAGGCTGAAGACATTCACATATTAAAGGGCATTATAAACCTTCAAGAATGACCAAAATCTATAATGTCTAGTATTAAAGCACAGTTCCTTATAACTCTTCATGACTTTATTTATCCAATGGAACATAAAAAGGAGAAATTTGAAGAATTGTGCTGGTTGCTCTTTTCCGATGACAATGAGGTGGAACTAAGGCTGTCAAGCTTCAAAAAGGATGCAAAAACATCATAATAGTATCATAAAAGTTGTCCATATGACTCATGCACTATGTTGCAAGTCTTCAAACTCCATATGATAGTTTTATTGGTAATTTAATGCATTATTCACTGAAATTCTTCTAAATGTCTGAATGAATGCTGCTAAATGTTCATTTGAATGAATTGGTTGATCCAGATCCTAAATCTGGACAAAATGATTCATTCATTTATCAGACTGATGGTTCTTTTTTTGATGGTTCTCACTGACTTACATTGTGAGAAAGATTATCAGTGAATATCTAAAATTAACATATATTTAAGTGCCCTGCAGTAATGCCATATTTTTGTAGTCCAACCCAGAAGTCAGCATAAATCTGGTTCCCTCAAAAAATATCAAACAGGATTTTCTATTGGCTTTTTGATTATTGTAGAAAATAAGCTCTGTGACCAGCAAAAGTTAATGATTCTTACACTTTTGTTCATCTTGATAATCTTCACAAATGAATACAGCTTTTATGCAGTTTGAAGCCTAAATACAATCACCAGAAGTGAAAGCAAACTACACCGTGGTCACATGACTTCAGCATCACCACCAGCAACTCTTTTAGGGCCTAATTTTAACGATTTAAGCGAATGGTCTAAAGCGCACGGTGCAAGTGCACATAGGGCATGTTTAAATCCACTTTTGCTATTTTAACAACGGGAAAAATGGTCGACTCGCCTGGCGCATGGTCTAAAAGGGTTGTCCCTATTATTTTAATGAGTAATGGGTGTGTTTTGGGCATAGCATCATCTCCCATTCCCTTTAAAAAAACAGTTGCGCCATGGTGGAATTCCTATTTACATGGTGGAATTTGCAAGTGGAAAAACTAAATGATTCTCTTGCGAGGAAACGGATCTTCTCATCCAATGATACCTTCTTGCTCGTCATTACTGTAAATAGGTAGGCTAATTCTGATACATGAAATGTCTATCCATTATGATGTAGGCATTTTTATATTTATGTACACAATAATAATCTTTTACATTTTAATCCTTTAAGTTTTCATATTTAAAAATGTTTGTGTGCTGCTGCATGTCCCTTCCCTGTGTAATAAGCATTGTGCCGGGTGTATGATAGGGCCCTTAGTCTTTATTTTAAAAAAGTTCCTTGAAAGTTTGAGTTAGAATATTTTGCACGAGTGTGATTATAAACTGTAAAAGCCAACTAGTACGTAGTGAGTTTTCCTGTTCACGACAACCTCTGTAGTCCCAGTTAGCTACTTGTTAGCAGCACTCTATAGCGATATCTCATGACTTTAAATGGCCAGTCCATACTGAAATATTTTTTTTATTAACTCTTTCCCTGCCATTGAGGGAATTATCCATCTTTCCATGTTTTCACTGTAATATGGTAGAGGGTGCTTTTATGCATCTTCTGAAAGATTACAGAATCTCCGGATCAAAGCTGGAAAAGCACAGGAAAAAAAAGGAGCAGAAACAAGTGATAAAAGCATTTCTACCAGAAAGACTCAGAGGACAGATGAACGTCTGCATGGCATTTATTCAACGCTATCTCACGACCAATTCTTACTAATTCATACGAGTGAATAAAAGGTGTCTAATTCGTACGACCTCACTCATACGAATTCGTAAGATTTGTTTAAACCCACGTGATGGGTTGGTTTAGGGGCGGGGTCAGGGGTAGGTCATTCGTATTAATTCATACGAATTTGGTAACTCGTAAAATATGTACGAATTAGCAATAATCGTATGAATTCGTACGACTGACATCATATCAATTCGTACGAATTAGCCACCTCGTAAAATTAGTACGAATTGCCGTGAGATCGGGCTGATTTATTCCGTAAAGTATAAACAGATGGTAGTAAGCTACAATGATTCATGTTTAGTTGTATAGAAAAGTTATTTGGCATAGGCCCTGTCCTTAGTCCAAATTCTGGGGATGCAGATTCAGCTGATCCTGCCTGAAGATGAAGGCAGGGGTGGAGCCTACCCCTGATGGATGGAAAGGGGCCAACCTGGTGGTGGGGAGGATGGAGGGGAATGTCAGCGTCAACAACTGCGAACGTGAAACAGAGAATTCAAGTGCTTATATATACTACAGGTGTCAAGCAGTGATTGACCAGAACTGTTAGTAGAGATGATGTGACATCCCGGTAGAACTTACACTAAAAGCTCTCATTACTTATGTTGGAGTCTTTGAAAAAAAAAAGAATGGATTTTCTGCTTTTTCAATTAAACTTACTGTAGCAAGGTAGACGAGCGAGAGACGTGGGAGGAGCATGCGAGACTGGTGCATGATTGAGAATGAGCGAGTCTCCGCCGGTTCCCGCCTCCTTCTTCCCATATCTACAAACTTTGCTACATTTGTGATGAAAACCCAGGAGGAAGGAGGGACATTCTGTCGGAGAGCCCTCGCTGCTAAGGGGGATTTCGGTGCTGGGGAGTTCTGGCAGTGCGGAAGAGAGAAAACCACGTGTGGCTTCCCGAGGCGATGGTAATGTAGCATTTTGTAGATATGGGAAGTAGGAGGCGGGAACCGGCGGACCTTAACAAAGATTTTAATCAAATAAATAAACAAAAGGAAAGCAACAGCCTCTCACAGACAATTGCCACGCGCACACATAATAAAACATAAACAAAGCATAACATAAAATATCAGGCCTGATCCTCTCTCGTCTTTCACTGGTGTCGCCCGTCCTTATAAGCTCCCTCATGAGAGGACTCGAGACTTGCTCATTCTCAATCACGCACCGGTTTCGCTTGCTCCTCCCACGTCTCTAGCTCGTCTACCTTGCCACATTTACCCAAATTCAAGTATCTATAATAATAACACAAACAAAATGCACAGATCTAGAATAAAAGTAAAAAAAAAAAAGAAAGAAAGAAAAAAAACCCTGAAGGTTTGAAATTACATGAGAGTAAGTAAACTCAAATTAGAAATTCTAGAAACTTGAGAGAAAGAATGAGAGAGAGAGAGAGAGAGAGAGAGAGAGAGGGGGTGGGGGGATGGTGGTGTCAGACACTTGACTATGTGTCTCCTGCTCTCATTTGGGGTATGGAGCGGATGCATCCAGGCAAAGAATGAGGCAGGGCGGTGCTTTCATCCTCTAAGTTTGGAGGCAAGAGTCTCTGTGTGTATGCATGTGTATTAACAGGAAGATGAATGATCTCAAAGATAAATGCATGTTGGTTACTCTGCAGTGGCCTCCCGCTCCATGTAGCCCACTACCATGACATCAGAACAGAAGGGGCAAACATCCCCTCTTTGTGGAGGGGCTAATTTAATTTGTACCTTCCAATGAGGGGGAAATATGTTTGAACTGTCTGAGTGAGCAGTGTGTACCCGACTCCCGTTCTCACGGGAAACTGGCGTGCGGCAGGATATTGTGCGGTGTTGCATTGCTAGTTCAGTTCAAGAAAGCTAATTTGATTATTTCCTTTTGGCTTTTTTTTCATTCTCTCTCACACACCATCCTGCTCTCTCGTTCTCTCTTTCGCTCTCTCTCTCTCTCTTTCGCTCTCTCTCTCTCTCGCTCTCTCTCTCTCTCTCTCTCTCTCTCTCTCTCTCTCTGTCTCCATCTGTTCCTCTCTTCGGAACTGTGTGCCTCTTTCCTGGCGTACATACACAAACACTAACATACACACACAAACACACACACACCAACTCTTGACATTCCCCTGGGATGACCCCAGTGACCTTTTTCATGTCTGTTCGGAATCTGACGTCAAAAGGTCTCGTTGCTAGGAATGGGGCCTTGTTTAGTAACAAATATGACCTCTCTCGCCTTCCCTGGTCTTTGCGGCTATCAAATATATAATTTCTTCCTGTTTTAGCTGCTGCATACATAAATGAACTCAATGAGTCAATGAAAGGTTATGAGGACACAAGGCCCAGTATAAATATCCATAAGTCCAGAGGGTTTGATAAGCACACTCTTCCAGCGATTGGTGTCAGGGTCACACCTAGCCTTTCACACCATTGAGGCACCCTGGAGCTGCCTGGTGACCCCTGGGCTTGGCCTGACCTCTATGGACTCAGCTGATTCTGATTACTCCTCTGGGATCCCAGAACAGCAGCACCAAGCTCTAAGTTTGACATCCGACGAAGAGGAACACTATAAATATACAGAGCAATAACGACAATACAGCATTCTCCTAACAGAGGGATATACTGGACAGAATGAAGGGTTCAGCACATTGTCCATCTGCCATCTGTTCCGGACAGTGACCTTTTAATGCACGCCTGATCTATATTTAATTAAAAACTCCAGATTGTATCTCCTCATGATGTATAGTAGACCCAACAAAGATTTGGACAATTAAAAATGCATGAATTTATTTATGTAACAAATAATCAAATCAAGTGGCTTTTATTTTAAGGAAAGAGTGCACAAACACACAGTTCAAGCAAACTGTGTATTAACCCTTCGAGCGGTACGGTCCCACATATGGGATTTTTATTTCTGTGCCCCTGAGAGTACGGTACCACATGGGATTCAGAATGTTCAGTAACGTGACATAACTGCCAGACTCAAACTGCGCTTTCACGCTTTGGCTGTCGCTCAGCGCTTGCCATATATCACAACTATGCAGTGTTTTCAACCACATAGTTTATATTTTAGGTTTCAAACATTTAAATACAAATAAATACCAGTAAAACAATACATTTAGAGTAAAAATGTATTGACACACCGGTGTCTCTGGAAGCAGTAATAACAATTCAAATATAATTTACCAACGTGTTTTATTCATGTCAGATACACATAGTGTAAGTAACTATAAAGTTTACTCTATTCTTCTCCAAAGTTCACAGGCCACTTATACATGAAACGTGATGTAAATCTGACTGACAAGACTTTCTGAACTGTGGCTCAAACAAACATGGCTACGCCCATTGCTATTGATCCCCTATAGATCAAGATCATTTATAAAGGTTTTTAAATGTCAAAACACCCTCACTTACACATATTTGAGAATCGGAATATCAGATAGTTGATGACATGGTAAGCAAGTTTGTGAATATTTTAAATAAAAAAGGAAAAACTAAATAAAAGCGATACATCCGGCTCTATTTTGGCTGAGGTGAGTCGCGTGACAAGCATGACGCGTCACCATGGAAAGAGTAAGGTGAAACGTTCTAAAATAACGGTCGCCTTAAAAAAACTCATAGAATATTTTAAACTCACGCTTGAAAGGGTTAAATGATAAAACAATAGATTGTTCAAACATCAAATGCTAGTGGATCATGTTCATAGTTAATGTGATGAACAACATCTTTGGTTACTCTGTGTGAACTTGAGGGAACTGACTTCATACATCCGTTAAAAATCTCTTTAAGACCAAATTGACCAAAAAGACCAAATTCATTGCAAAAAGTGTTAGTTTTGAGAAATGGCCAGCATAATTTCATTGCAAAAGCTTGTTTTGATTTTAAATGTGACTTAAGTGTCCAAAAGCGCCCATTGGGGGTCCTATGTATTTTTCCAAACATTTAACTAAGATAAAGTACTTACCAACACAAACTGTGATTTATTTCTACTTTTTCAGCTCTAGCTGAAGATAGTTGTAGCATGTGAGTTGTGTTCTCTAAACTGAGGCAACCACTTCTCCTTCTCTCTCTCTCTCTCTCTCTCTCTCTCTCTCTCTCTCTCTCTCTCTCTCTCTCTCTCTCTCTCTCCACACTGACCCAGTGTCTGACCAGTCTGGTACTCTGACCTGCAGCTGTGTTTATAGTCAACACAGCACCATGTTAGGACAGCTGGGAGAACAAGAGAGGCAGCCACCATGCAGCCCAGCACTCACAAGATTAGACACACAAATGACAACAAAGTAAGAAACGTACAAACAGGATGTATGCGAGAATAACTTCACAGAAGCACATTTCGGTATGAATGCATGATTCCCTACACATATGGCACTAAAAGCAACCAAAAAAATGTAAATCAACTTTACAATCCTCAACAATAGTTTCCAGCGACACCACGTTTGATTGAATAAACGAGGAAGCATTTCCAGATCCATTATAGTGTCATTGTATCATTAATTACTGTCACCTCTGTGCGTGTGACTGTGTGTGTGTGTGTGTGTGTGTGTGTGTGTGTGCATAGGACATACACAAGGAAGGCCAAAACAACATCCGTTTGTAGCATTATCAATGACACCAAGGAGAATAACAGCCTGAGAGACCTCTCTTTCCCCTCGATGCATCAAGTTTCACACACAAACACAAATAGTTTCTCTCGGTTCATCTTGTTCTCTCAGCCACCCCGAGGGTATCCTTCATGGGAGCCGGCAAACCCCAGCATATTTGTGGGCAGCCTCCTAGTGTGAAGCCTTTATTTAGGTGCATGGAAAGTTTACTTATTTTATTTTTCAGATATCAAATGTGCAAAGTACACTAACTTTATTTTCCGTCTCCTGACATCCTAATAGTCAACTTTAAAAGTACATGTAACTGTCTGTCTGTTCTATTACTTGTTCACATAATTCTTACGGTAAATCATAATGCAGAGAAAAACGAATCAGAATAAGTTTAGACCTCTTTTTGGACGAACGTTGGATGGAGTCAATCAGTGCTAAGGCTGCAATACTGATACTGGTATTGACAGTTCCTCATTGTTATTGACACAGCCAGCATACGTCAAGGGCGTTAACGTAAAGTGGCTATTGACATCCCACTTTGGCCATTGATGTCCCAGTCTCACTCTCTAAGTGCTTTACTATCATGTTCATTTCCGTGCTAATGTGAAGTTTCTCCCAATATCTTGACTTATAGAGAGCCATATGAATGCCGTCCAGCGGTTAGAGTGGAGGGTCATGCAAGAACAACACTTAACTACAACTAAATCTGGAGTTGTGGTGGAAATTACGGAAAACAATGATTGACTCAAAATTAGGAGCCAAGAGAGAACATAAAAAATAACAATCCATGTACCTCAAAATCCCCCAAGACTAAGATGATTGGAGAGGGCAAAGAGAAGGGCAGAAATAGTCATACTTGTGGGTTTGTGGGATATTCAATGTGACTTATTCAGAGAGCTCATTTGTGGTTATTACTATCAAAAGCTTTTCTGTTGTATTTTCAATAAATTATGGGTCAATGACATGATATTTATTTTTGTCTGGATGCATTAATTTATTTAAAAAAAAAAATATATATATATATATATATATATATATTTTTTTTTAAATATAAATTTAAATATATATATATATATATATATATATATATATATATATATATATATATATATATATATATATATATATATATAATTTATATATATATATATATATATATATATATATATATATATATATATATATATATATATATATATATATATATATATATATATATATATATATAATATATAATTTGATCTATAATTACTTGAAAACCCCACTTCTGTGATGAGCATGTTTGAATTTATTAAAAGTACACTATGCAACTTTTCTGTCCGCTAGAGGGCGCCTGTTCAAAACAAAGGCGTAGTTTGATGACGACAAGTTTGAGCGCAGAATCTTGGGACATGTGGTCTTCACCTCACAGCCGGTGGAAAAGAATCGGGACAGGACTCGGCAGAAATCATGTTCATGGATGCGATTATTAACTTTACTGTAGTATGAAGCAGAGCCGGGATGAGTGCTGTGGGAACTGAGCGAGGCCGCTGGAGCGATTGTCAAGCAAAACACATGCCTCACGAGCAACGGGACTTTTATTATGACGGGACACAGTCGCCGGCGCAATCTCCGCTTTTTCAGTCATGAGTATGAGGTAACGTAGCTCTGTTTATTATATTAGATACATCTGAGTGTGTTTAAAATGATGTTATGATGTTACTCGCTCGGTGGCTGCTGTGACACTTGTTCACACTCCAGTGAGTGAAGTTTTTCTGCAAAATAAAACCGGAAACGAGGGTAACGCAGATATGACGCAACTGACAGGTGACTCCCTCACACGCTATGCTCACACGTCCTGGTTCATTGGTAAAAAATCAGATTTTCTCACAATTTACAAATAGTTGGAAACATTTTTTGCAAGAACTCACCTTAACAAAATATATTACACTGGCCTGATGGTTTTTGGATATTTGACTGAAACCAACATGAATTTTCTAAAAAACGCCTCACTTACGTATGTAACCCTGGTTCCCTGAAGGAGGGAACGGAGACGTTATGTCTCGTCGCCACGCTTGCTTGTACCACTGCTGTCGGCCGAGTCACGGTAAGTCCCTCAGTGTAAAACAAAGTGCGCTTCATTCGCTTCCATATTTATGGAGATGCAAATCTTGAACATCAATGTGGCTTGTTCTGTATACACTCGAAGATGATAGGGGCTCCCTGAAGTGATCCCAATACATCGGTGACGTCAACGTATGAACGTGACCGACTGAAAGGGAAGTACAGTTTTAAAAGGTTTTTCCATTATTGTGGACAATCTTAAATGTCACTGATCTCTATACTATATTATGATGATATGAATAATTAGAGACAAACAGGATTTGGATTTGGGGAAGAGATAAATAAAAAGCAACGAGGAAGCATATTTATCACAGTCAATAATGTCATAATGTGTCATCTGAAAGCTCAGAAAAACACACTAACAGTGCCACAACAGAGATTCATCAGCTGGGGCATTCCATGCATTTCTTCCAACAAGCGCCATGAATGAGAGCACTTATAATGGAAATCAGCAGGCAAGTTCACGGAACTTAAACAATCAGCAGTGTTTAATGATTAATAACCCAGTCAAGTAGAAAAATGAAATCTGTATCAAACTGCTAAAATGGACCCCGTTGTGCCTCAAGTGGGCTTGTTCGGAGTTCAGAGAGAGCTTGACATGAAGTCAAATCAGAAGTGTCAAAGGTAAAAGAGAGGGAGCTACTTCATATGTTAGCTTTATCTGTTAGGGAACTCATGTTCAATAATAGACTCTTCACTAAATAGAAACCAAAAATAATCCTCCAAATTTTTCTTGTTGAGCATTTGGAAAATCGTTTGGAGGGGAAGGGATATTGGGTCACGATGGCAGTTGAAGACTGAGCAGCTGCTCCGGTGACATTGAGGAAGCACCGTCGACGTACGTGATGTTTTGTTGGTGGAGTCAGGAAAACTGATGAGGGATCATGAAGAAGCGGTGGGAGTCACTCATCACTCTCCCCCTGCTCAGGATGTGTCAATACACAGCCAGGCCACAGTGAAAAGGAGAAACAAATGTTGGAGATTTGATACCCCCAATTGGCATTATAGAGTTTACAAATGCCAAAACCCAGTGATGGAAGCTTTAGTTTGTCCAGGCACTGGGGGGAAAAAATCAGTTTTTGTTCCTTTCAGCATCATTATAGCAGGAGTTTGACATGTTTAACATGATCCATTCCAGGTAGAAGTGCAGAGCTGACGATGAGTTCACACCACCTGCTCTTGACCTTTTCTGAGATATGAAGCCTTGTTCTATACAGACAAATCCTGCTCTGGGTGACAGCTTCAGCCTAGACTCACCTCTACCCAAGAACGGTATCCATAATCACCAGCAACTGAGGGAGAGGGAGAGAGAGAGGGATTGAAATAAAGATGGAAAAAAGAGGAGCCCAAGAGAGCACTCTAGGAATGATGGAATATCAATATGGCAGAATGAGACTTTCACACACTAACATGAGCACAGGGCTCCTTCCTTTCACTAAAACTGATGCATTGCACATAGAGAAACACTCTAGTGAGCTGCCTCACTGCCAGCTCCCTACATACAGAAGACGCATTATAACTGTCAAGGAACCGAATAAGTCACTGATTCAGAAAACTCAACAACAGGAATTATGTGTAGTTTAAATATAGCTCTCCATTAGCATGTCGCTAAGCTAATGATGTATTATGGGTATGTATTATGATTTTCTTTTCTGTGAAGGATAGACACAATCATGCCTTAGAATTAAGCTATCTTTAAATGCAGCTTCCACCTGGAACTGCTCATTTGTAAATTATTCATATTGAAATCAGAAAGACTAAGTTATTTAACAATAGGCCTATTAAGCATAATGACAAAGTATAAAGCATAAAGACATATTTTATATTCGGTAGCACTTTAGTCTATTTAGACATTCTACTGACAATAATTAATTTTGCAACTACATGTCAACTAGCAGTCATTAGAGTATTAGTAGACTGCCTACTTAATATCTGTTAACACTTTATATTGATGCTCCCCCAAAATAAATTCTACTATGTAGCTCTGCAACATGTCAATTAATTCTACTAACCCGAACCCTAATATCTAACAGTCTATCTACTGCAGTCAAATGTAGACAAATGTCTAAACTGGACCATCAACATAAAGTGTAACCTTATATTCTCCATTATTCTGACTTTTAAATCTCTTCCAGTGATTCAGAACTGTTTTTTTTTTAAGTTAAATTAATATTCTTGCCCTACCCTTGTCTCTTTTCACATTGTTCACTTGATCTGCAAAATTTTCTTTTTTTTTTTTTTTTGCGTCAACAACAAAAGTACCACTTATACTAACTTTTAAAATGTTTAATCCTTGGGATTTACTACCAAAACGTTACATGCATAAAAATAATGCATTTGCATTTGTCTGCTGAAAGAAAGCATTTTATTCAGAAACGAGCAGCTATGGAAATGCATTAAACAACTATGAATACAATAGTTCATTTTACTATGAATGACATATCATCAATTGGGCATATTGTTTTAATAATAATGGCTAAAAGTGCCTTTTTCAAGCAGACTCGGGTGCGTTTAGGAAAACAGCTGTCACACCAACCAAATTAACTAAACTCAAACGGATGTGATTCCACAGCGAAAGCTCTAGTGTTGAATTAACTTGCATTAACACATCACGTCCTCTCAGATTTTGTTTTTGTTGCTTCCCATCTGAGAGCTGAAGCAGGTATTAAAAGTCGCCTGTTCCTCCCATCTCTGTGCACCGCAGAGAGAGTCCTCCTCCCCGAGAGCCAGGCAGATTATTTAAAGACTGATTGAGACGCCAACGTCAGCCGGATTGCCAGCGCGGAGGCAATCAGGAGGCAGATAAGGACCTGTTACCTGAAGTGGGATTCTCAACCTGCATCGTCAGAGAATCCATCCTGTGCAGACTGATAACAGCTGGCTTTTAATGACCACTGAAAAGCTGGCAGGAGACGGACGCGGAACGTATAGAAGCTGTTATCCGCGTCACTGTTAGAGGCTAAGGGAAGTGGGAGGTTAGGCTAACCATCCCGATCCAGCATTTCTGTGTAGAAATAAAGACATACACATGCTTATGCCTACAATCCATACACTCATAAATACACACAAAAACTCTACTCACATGAACTCAATGTGACTTCAATATCTGTACTACAAGACCTGCATCTATCTATCTATCTATCTATCTATCTATCTATCTATCTATCTATCTATCTATCTATCTATCTATCTATCTATCTATCTATCTATCTATCTATCTATCTATCTATCTATCTATCTATCTATCTATCTATCTATCTATCTATCTATCTGTCTGTCTGTCTGTCTGTCTGTCTGTCTGTCTGTCTGTCTGTCTGTCTGTCTGTCTGTCTGTCTGTCTGTCTGTCTGTCTGTCTGTCTGTCTGTCTGTCTGTCTGTCTGCCTGCCTGCCTGCCTGCCTGCCTGCCTGCCTGCCTGCCTGCCTGCCTGCCTGTCTGTCTGTCTGTCTGTCTGTCTGTCTATCTATCTATCTATATTAATGTTTCAAGTCAAAACACCACTTTCATTGTCACAACTCGACAACTCGAGTATCATCCAGAGTTTCCCACTTGTTCGATATGACGACTTGCAATTATAATATTTTCAACTCCACTTAAAAAACAAAAAAAACTTATAGACATAGAGTGTTCATTATAAACTCAGAGGACTCTCAAAAATTCAGGGAAGAAGCTACTGCAAGCTATATGCAGAACACTTCTCCTCTGGATGAGAGTCAGTTAATGGTGAGAAAAAAGTAATGGAAAATTAACTTGATGCAATTACTTTACAAAAAAATAAAAAATATAAAACTTCCCAGTGCATCATAGTTACTTTTTCTGTCACAAAACGCAATATGGTAACACGTTACTTTTAAAATGAACATTCCCCAACACTGATCCTTAAACAAAAACACACACTCTCCCACATAACCCTTTAAAGCTCTTCATGGCATAGGTAGGCCCTTCTCGTGCCTGCTCGACTCCTCTCCTGGCAGATCTCAATTAGCCAGGGATTCTCCTCGAGGGCAAAAATGTGTTTCTGTCAGATACGTAGGATTCATTTGACTCTAATGTAATTACTGCAGAGGGGCAAAGCTCTCCATGCCCTCATCTGGAGAAGATTATGGGCGCTCTCTCGCCCACAAGATGCTCTCACCTTTGGCACCTTTCTCTAAAACCAGCCTAAGCACCCTCATCCAGTAATATCTCACTCCATTTGTTTGTTTTCCCTCCGCCCCCTTTCTACTGAACCAGTCAGGCTGGAGGGTTTGTGGGTGGGGGACTGATTGTTCTAATGTTCAGGGCCAGTGACACATGCAAAGAGAGCCAATAGAGAAAACCTGCATAGGCCAATACCCCCTCATTGACCCCCCACTTATGGTAGCCAAGGTGGTACACTTGTACAAACACGGCCCCAGGTATGGCGTGTCACACGCCTTGCCAAAGGGGGGATGAAGGGTTTGGGGGGGGCATCTGCTTCCTTGGCAAGCAGCGACCAGATTATACATCTGGTCCCTACTTGCCAAGAGGGAATCTATCACATTCCTAGCACTTCTTCTATCTAGCTCTATCCCTCTTTCGTCGTCCTTTCCTTTCGTTCTCTACTGTCTTTCTTTAGCCTGCTCACCCCCATCCTTTTCATTTTTGTGATATGTGGTTTTGACATCAAAGTGGCAGAGAATATTAATCCTGGCTGAACTATCTGCTCAGAGCGCAGGGATCAAGCCAGGGCTAAGATCACGCTTTGTTCCCCTCAGGAAGAGAGGGGGGAAATGAGAGAAAGAAAAGAGAGAAGCAGAAAAAGACAGAGGCGGTGGGTGGGAGAGTTGACTGAAGATGATAGCTCATTGGAGAAAAAAAAGGTCTCAAAACAATGTCTTTCTTCTTTGTCAAAAGTAAAAGCATTTGGCCATCTGATAATTGTGTTAACATTATGTTAATCTGCTCAATTTGGTGTTTTTTTAATATTTTTTATTTTTCAGCAAAGATGCATTCAATTGATCAAAAGTAAAAACAGGTACGAGAACAAATGTTACAAAGTATCCTGAAAAAAGTGAATAAAACAGCACGGTTTCCAACACTGATATGTTTCTTGAGCACCACATCACTCTATTAGAATGATGTCTGAAGGATCATGTGACTGTAACGGCACACACTGAGACAGCAGATGAGAATGGATCCAATCTCAGGGAGTTTATTGCAGGTTATATGAGAAGATGAGATACATATCACAGGTAGAGTACACAGGTAAGGAAGTATGCTGAACACAGTCTTTTCAAACTGTACAGAGTAACTGAGCTAACAATCATAGAAGGTGCAGGAATTACAGGCAGGTAAAGTTATTTCCTTTACCCAGACAGGATGAAAATAAACAAGAGATACACAGATTCAATAGGATCAAGATATTTCAGAGAAACACAATTACTTATCTTCCAGGGGTAAATATAGGATTACGAAAGACCTTCAACTCAACAAACGCGGTGAAATGCAGGTCAAGTTTTTAGCGAGTATCCTTGAGAGGTCAGTCCAGAACAACAAAACCAACATAAACAACATCAACTTCAACATAAAACCAAGGTAGGCCTATTTTTACACAACAACAATGTACTAAAAATTTACAAGTTTATCCTTAGCTTTTTCCACGTACAGATGACAACGTTGTCAAAATGATCCCTGTTTACACAGATCAGAGAAAACAAAAAAAACCCCGCCGTATTCATCTAGTTGGCGATGTCCAATTGTAATGCCCATGACATAATTTTGCTGTTTACACAGAGATGATAATGGTATAATTTTCAAAAACGCTTTTCACGAGAAAAGCAGGTGCCAAACATCTCCGTTTCTCCGTTACACCTGCCCACTTTAAATCTCTGACCAATCACACAATAGTTCTCGGACACCCACAAGAAAAAAGCTCTGCTCAGACGGTGTGTCGAGAACAAGCTGCGAGAACTCCCAAACCAGGACGGCGAGAACAAAATGACGTAATTTAGTTCTCGCAGCCTTGCGAGCGAGAACTTTTTTCTCTGTTCTTGCGGAGAATGTAACGGCCTTTATGAGTGTGTGTGACGTGACAGGAGTAATAGGCTAGACTGGAGTAATAGGCTAATGCTAAAAATTCAGCTCTGTCATCATAAGAATAAATTACATTTTACGTATATTTAAATAGAAAAACTATTTATTTTTGTCACATGGGGTGGTTGTATAAACACACGAAGATTAGGATGCAGGCATTAAGGTAATCTTTAATAAATCCAAAGGGTAATCCAAACAGAAACAGAGCAACATACAACACTTACACATAGACGACTAAACTGAAACAGAGCCGAAGATGTTTTAGAACTACTTCAGGGTGACAACATTTTTGAGTGAACTATTCATTTAACTTATTGCATTACTTTCTAGACCTCTGGCACAAGGTTGATATATGAGGGATTTGGGAAGAACTTTTAGCCAAAGTTTGTCAGGTTAGAGGCATCAAATCTTTGAAAGCACATAACAACAACTTAGATTGTGGTTGGTTGGTTTAATTGTTTATGTGATTTTTTTTGGCCATGGAAAATCTGTAGCATGGATAACAATACTACAAGACAAAGATAGGTGCTGAATTATCAAGCATTTGATAATGATAGGTGACCTTGACAATCCTCTCTGGGAGGTTTAGAGGTGTCAGGAGGTCTTGAGGCCCAGGTCTTTCTGTTTCTTTGAATTGTCCTTCGGGGCAAGTATAGCCTCCAGGAACTATGGTTGTAATTATCAAAACAAATAGAGCTAAGTGACTCGGTGTGAAACTAAACAAAATTAGCCAAGTACTCAAAGAGTGACAAGTAAACCGAGACTGCCGTTTACATGTCCTGGTGCCAGAAACAGTGCAGGGGATTAAACAATCCAGATAGCAGCAAGCAAATCCTCTGACAAAATATTACACAGAGTCAACAAGAAAATATAGACAGAGAGGTGAAACGTGACATTTTAGTGCTGTGAGAGTTTGTTTGCTGATGAGGTGATGCAGTAACGGTGTGCAGTAGTGTTGATAGTGAGGGTGTTTATTCACTTCATCACAACTAGCCAATCATCTGTTTGTATCTGCGTAACTTCCTTTATGAGGTCTATATGCTGTATGTTTAATAGTACATATAAATAGACACACACACACACACACACACACACACACACACACACACACACACACACACACACACACACACACACACACACACACACACACACACACACACACACACACACACACACACATGTTGTGTTTCCATGTTTTATGGGGACATTCCATAGGCGTAATGCATTTTATACTGTACAAACCGTATTTTCTATCCCCCTACACTGCCCCTGCCCCTAAACCTACCCATCACAGGAGACATGCTGCATTTTTACATTTTCAAAAAAACATCACTTAGTGTGATTTATAAGATGTTTTCCTCATGGGGACCAAAAAATGTCCCCACAAGGACAAGGATTTTGGATATTGCCATCTTTGTGGGGACATTTTGTCCCCATACCGTAGGGATTACCAGTCCACACACACACACACACACACACACACACACACACACACACACACACACACACACACACACACACACACACACACACACACACACACACACACACACACACACACACACACACACACACACACACACACACACACACACGTCTCTGCTCTAATTCATCCCAAAGGTGTGCTGTCGGGTTGAGGTCAGGACTCTGTGCAGGCCAGTCAAGTTCCTCCACACCAAACTCATTCATCCAT
Organism: Gobiocypris rarus; assembly: GCA_023029165.1. NCBI lineage: Eukaryota > Metazoa > Chordata > Actinopteri > Cypriniformes > Gobionidae > Gobiocypris > Gobiocypris rarus. Next base: position 40,154,885 of record CM040916.1, on the reverse strand, counting down.
GTTTTTATGGACCTTGCTTTGTGCACTGGTGCTTGTCATGTTGGAACAGGAAGGGGCCATCCCCAAACTGTTCCCACAAAGTTGGGAGCATGAAATCGTCCAAAATGTCTTGGTTTGCTGAAGCATTAAGAGTTCCTTTCACTGGGACTAAGGGGCCAAGCCCAACCCCTGAAAAACCCTACACCATAAAACACTGTTCTCCTGGCAACCGCCAAACCCAGACTCATCCATCGGATTGCCAGACAGAGAAGTGCGATTCGTCACTCCAGAGAGTTTAGTGACGGTGTGCTTTACACCACTGCATCCAATACTACACATTGCACTTGGTAAAGCGTAAATGCAACTGCTCGGCCGTGGAAACTAATTCCATGAAGCTCTCTACGCACTGTTCTTGAGCCAGTCTGAAGGCCACACGAAGTTTGGAGGTCCATTGACTATTGACAGAAAATTGGTGTCTTCTGTATGCCTCAGCAAGCGCTGACCAAGCTTTCTGATTTTATGAGTTTCTATTGTTTCCAATTGCTTCCACTTTGTTATAATACCATTAACAATTGACCGTGGAATATTTAGTAGTGAGGAAATTTTACGAATGGACTTATTGCACAGGTGGCAACCTATTACGGTACCATACTTGAATTAACTGAGCTCCTGCGAGCGACCCATTCTTTCCATAAATGTTTGTAGAAGCAGCCTGCATCCCTAGGTGCTTGATTTTATACTCCTGTGGCCATGGAAGTGATTGGAACACCTGAATTGAATGATTTGGAGGAGTGTCCCAATTCTTTTTATTTTATATTTTTATAACAAATATTAGGGGACTGTATTTAGGCATGTTCTAGGTAACATTGTTGCAAACTTGGCTTAATTCTTCTTAAAATGAATACAATAAAAAAAATAGCTCTTAATATTTATAACATTTATATTTACTCTTTAATATTTAGACATCCTGTGGTTGATTTTTGAATCACCTTCTAATCATTTGTTGAATTTCTGCAAAATAGTGCACACTGGAATTACATTCTGAATGCTGAAACTGTCCAGCTTGCCATTGACCAGCTAGAGAAAAAAAAAATTTGAAAAAGGAGAGAGAAAGAGAGATAAGTATAGAAAAGTAAATCAAAGCAGAACATATATGTGATGACAAAGTTAGACCCCCACCCTGTGGACAACTACACCAAACCTGCTGCTGCTGCTGTCAGTTAGTGTGTCCTCACCCAAACCTCCTTATTAAACTTCTGCCAGTTTTCTCTGACAAAAATTAATGGAAAAGTATATAATTCTTACTCTTTGCTCAAATAACCCATTATAAACCTTTCTAAAATCACACCATTATTTGAGCTAATACGCTAATGTTAGCTAATGCTGTGTTAGGCTGGTTTGAATGCCACAGTGATACAGTTTTTGTGGGAATCATCATTAGTATTATCTCTATATTAAGTTTGGACAGGAGATAGTATTACATACAAACATTTAAGCCTAATGAATCAAGTCTAATAGCCTCTCAATGCAGTAATTTTCAGTAAAATAAAAGGTAAGTTCATGCTTGTTAGTAATGAAACATGTTTCATATTTGAAATCAATAGCTTGACCCAAAATTATATATATATATATATATATATATATATATATATATATATATATATATATATATATATATATATATATAACATTTCTCAGCAGAACATTTTTAAATGACCTGAATTCACTGTTTTATTCACATTGTGAAATCAATTATTATTTAAAAATCATTTATTGGTTAATAAAGAAAAAAATATAAGCTCCTTTAACAGCATGCAATCATTAAACACAGTGCTGTGCTTTTGTGCTGTGTGTAAGAGCTTCTGTAAAAATGAATGAATTAATAAATAGGAAGCACTAAACACTATTGGGAAACACTATTGTTTCTTAAACCACATGCTCTTACATCTTGTTTTTTTTTCGTATATTGTTTTATACGCAAACACAAAAATTAAGATAGGTGTGTAATTTCATGTTAAAAAATGTACAAAGTAACATTTAAGGGAATGTCTTTTCTACACAATGAGAGAAAGAGAGCGAGCAGGGGTTTTAACATTCAACTGATGACTATTCCAGCAGCATATGTCAGGCCTTACTCTGCATGCTGTGCACTTATCATTCCAATAACTGAGCCCAGTGAACACAGCCCATAGAACCAGACACTGAATTCAACATGATCAGGTCATGTAAACTTGCAAATGATTACTTGTGTACACAAATACACAAACATTTGATATGATAAATGCCACTATGTTAAAGCTCAAACCCACCAGCTAGAGGTTTGGTCTGCGGTAAGTTCATGTGTCCAAGACATGCTCAAGTGGGAGATTCAGGATAAGTTCCTGTTCCCCCTTTTTCTCCCCCCAACAATTCCCTGTTCTTCTATTCTCCAGAAGAAACTCCATCCAGTACAATAATACAATTATTATTAATAAAATAAATAAAATGTAATTAAAATATAAACATAAAAAAACATATTGACTAATTGTAATTGGTTTGTACGTGCTCATTTCTTCTCTTTTTAGATTTTGAATATTGTGCTGTCATGTAATTCTCATTTATTCTATATCTTTAAAGAAGTTACACAAGTTAGTCATAACCTAATAATTTAATCTAATCGTCTATTTTTTTTCGTACTGGCCATTAATATTGCGATGTCTACATTCACTTTTAGCATTTATTTATTTATTTGTTCATTTTTAAAAATATATATATTAGGCATAGCATAAAATAATTATAATCAGCCAATTCAGCGCATCTCAATAATAAAATAAAATAAAATAAACACGACAGGACAGGACAGGACAGGACAGGACAGGACAGGACAGGACAGGACAGGACAGGACAGGACAGGACAGGCAAAACAAGACAAAACAAAACAAGATCAAAACAAGATCAAAACAAAACAAAACAAAACAAATTACTAAACAAATTACTAACAAAACAAATAACAAAACAAAACAAAACCATATTGGGAGGAAACAAGCAGCAGTAAAAAGAAGCGCACTTTGTATCAAATGTAAACCAGTCAACTCCTCCTCAAAAATCAATATGCTAAAAACAAAACTTACTTAGTACAATGTATTGCCCATCATCACCTATTCCATTATAACCAAAAAGCACTATTCGAGCCAAAATGCTTGACAGACAAACATTTCATGTGGCACACTTTATGAAGAACGGTATTATGGGAATTTGGTCAATAGGAAAAAACACATGCAGAGAATGTTATAATGTTCTGAAGAGCTGTAAATTTCAACCTGAGTCATGAGTTATGGACTGAGCTCACAAGTGCATGGTTAATATGGCCATATCAAATGCATGGGAATACACTACTACTGCGAAATGGGACACAACAGGAAATAGCTCAATGTTTTTTCCTGGGCGAGAGGGGCCAATAACTGTCACTTTAGTTTAGATGGCTCGAGCGCAGTGGTCCAATGTCTGTTTAACAGTTTGGGGTTGGAAACTTCTGCAATTAAAGAGTCCATGTGCACATGGAGATGCACTTCCCAGACCCTTGCTCTGACTGTAAGCACATTAGGACACCTGTGCATTTAAGTGTGTGTGGCTTTAAGTCTGCACCTCATCTGTCCTTGCTGTCTGAAGAAACATGACATTTACAAGCAAGCACTCTCTGCATTGCTGAATTGTCCAATACAAGTGACCCGACACACATATACACACAAACACATACACATGAACTGTCCTTCACCGAAACACTACTCCTTGTATTCTCTCTTCATCCATAAAACTTGTACATTTTCAGACTTTACGTACAGTCGAGTAGAGGAGGAGGCACGGAGGAAAACAAACAAGAGGATGAGAGGAGAAAGCTCATAAAGCCGCTGCTCCGAGGTCAGCAGCATACACAGTTCACCTTCACAATAAAAACTGAACCTCATCAGCTCAGGAAGACTGGAAACTATGAAAATCGTTGCACATAAAAAAAAAACTGAAGGTGGCCAAACATTAAAACTGCAACTAATAATAAAAATCTAGAATATAGAACACAGTATTTAAAGTTGCTCTCAAAACACCAAAGTATGTAGATGAAACTCAAAATTATACAATATACACATTTTAACAATACATACACATACAGATGATACTTACTGAGTGTCTAATTAGAATTAGTTAGAATTGTATATTGTATAGTTTTGATTTGCTTAATTTTGAGTCAACACGTTTTATTCAGTGAGTGATTTGTTATGTAGCAAATGTCACACTGTCTATTAGTTGTTTTTATTAATTGCATAAATTAATTATTACTGCTGTAATTACATGCAAGTATTATTTTAATTTTGTTTTACATGTAAGTACAATGTTAAAACATACACAATAAGTGCATTGTATCAAATTATTCATTTCAATGTTAGTAGTTAAAGTGGTTGCACATTATTTTACAATTGATGTGCTTTTTTAATGTACATACAGTGTATTTACCCACAAATACAAGTACTGAGCAGTGTAAGGTAACTGCATAGGTTAAGTTAAGATTTAGGGGTAGGTTCAGGGTTAGTACCTAGTTATTACCCAGTTAGTGTCATTACTACTTAGTCTGTTAATGCGAAACAGGACTGTAAAATAAAGTGCTACCATTAAACTTAATGTACTCTGGGACTCAGTAAATAAAATAATAATAATAAAAATATTAATAATAATAATGGACCCACTTTATATTAGGTGGCCTTAACTTCTATGTACTAATATTTAAATTAATAATTTGGTACAATGCACTTAATGTGTACAAAAATGTTTTTACATTGTACTTACATTTAAAAAAATGACCTGCATGTAATTACATGTGTAATTATTTTCTGCAGTTACATTTAAATTAAACTGTTAACACTTCCCTTTAACCTTAACCTACCCTTAAACCTACCCATACCACCACACCTGTCCCTAACTTTACCCGTATCCACCTCAACATCAGCAAAAGTCTTTTGCAATACAGTATGAGCACAATAAGTACATTGTAATTTTTTTTTTGATGCAAGTACATACACTCAAAAAATGATTCATGGCATAGTTTATAATTAAGTATTTGCATCCTTTTGATTTTATTTAAATTATGTGTTTTTTAAAATGTATGTAGCCAGATTGCTTAAAGTCAATGTAAATTTGTTAATTGTGCAAACTATTAGATTTAATCAGTTAAAAAGTATGAATATGGTTTAAGCTAGCTGTGGAACGAGCCAGATTCAGTTAGTTAGATTGTATGAGATTGGTTTGCATAAAGTTTAGTTTATGGAAAATGGAAATTATGCCGATCCATACTCCAGTCGGTAGGTGGCGGTACTGCACATAGACGTGTCTATGGTAATAATCTGGCAAAGAAAAGCACCAGGAGCAGATGGAAAAAACGTTCTCCTCTAATCTTTCATCAGACCATGGTAAGTTACATCTGTGTTCATTGTATTTTGTTTGACTGTTTTCATATACATGTGTTATTCGTACTGTTTATATTGTATTACACTAATACCAATGAACTGACTATCACATTTTCGTTTAGTCCACTAGATAGCTAACTTGCATATGGTGCTAATAAATAAAAGCTTACTTTAGCATCTTTTTAGCTAAAAGTCCTTCATCATTGGACAGTGTTACACGTAAACTAATTAAATCTAACAGGTATGTCATTTTTGTCCTGTGTTTATATGAATTTCTGAATTTTCCATGAGTGAGCGATGCTTTACAACAGCTTAATGTAACTTTACTCACGGTTGCATTATTTTTTCTCTTTACCATTTTGAAAATGTATGCTGCATTTTTGTCCTTTGGCAAAACATGTGCAGTTACTTTGTAGACCAAACATAATGATAGTAGCCTTTAATAATTCTCCAAAAAATTAGTTCATTAGCAACAGTATGCATTTTGTTTCTAACTACAACAATTTTTATTTCACAGATTCCTAAATCACCCTTTCTTACATATGTATGGTGGACAACCTCCTAGACCTTGTATGTATGCTACAAAGATTGATATATAATGCATAGAAAATTCAATACACTAAATTACAAACAATGAATCGCAGTTTGAAATTTTGATTCAATAAAAATAATAATATAACACGTAATCTGGTCTTTTTCATCTTTCAGGTCAGCTTCATGCATATAACTACGGTTTCACTGACATCAAAATTCATCGGTCAACTGGACAAATACACTGGTGACTTGATAAGGGTTTTCCATCGCAAAGGAGGATATGCTGGACAGAAAAAGCTAAAGTAAGTGTGTTTTTATGTATTGCATCATATACTACACTGGTTACTCTTTTGTCTTGACATTTTGTCTTTTTTAATTTTATCTAAGAACTTTCTGTCGCTACATAAACTGCTATGCACCTACCACTTTGACGCTCCAAAAATTTGTAAAGAGATCAAAAACGAACTCAATATGAATCAAACTACATTTTCTGAAGATTTTATTCACACATATACGTTCAACAATGCACACATCAGTTGTAGTAAACAGAAACTCAAGCATGTTAGCTTGAAGTGTGAGAACCAATGAGATTCATTCTTGTGTTACGCAGCACATTTGAGCTTCTCAAGAACAAATGAGGTTCATTCTGGTGTTACGAGCACGCTTTGAGCTTCAGCAAGAACCAATGAGGTTCATTCTCATGTTACGCAGCACGATTGAGCTTCAGCAAGAACCAATGAGGTTCATTCTGGTGTTACGCAGCACGATTGAGCTTCTCAAGAACAAATGAGGTTCATTCTGGTGTTACGCAGCACGATTGAGCTTCTCAAGAACCAATGAGGTTCATTCTGGTGTTCACGATTGAGCTTCAACAAGAACCAATGAGGTTCATTCTGGTGTTACGCATCACGTTTGAACTTCAGCAAGAACCAGTGAGGTTCATTCTCATGTTACGCAGCACGATTGAGCTTCAACAAGAACCAATGAGGTTCATTCTGGTGTTACGCAGCACGATTGAGCTTCAACAAGAACCAATGAGGTTCATTCTGGTGTTACGCAGCACGATTGAGCTTCAACAAGAACCAATGAGGTTCATTCTGGTGTTACGCAGCACGTTGGAGCTTCAGCAAGAACCAATGAGGTTCATACTCATGTTACGCAGCACGCTTGAGCTTCAGCAAGAACCAATGAGGTTCATTCTCATGTTACGCAGCACGATTGAGCTTCTATAAGAACCAATGAGGTTCATTCTGGTGTTACGCAGCACAATTGAGCTTCAACAAGAACCAATGAGGTTCATTGTCGTGTTACGAGCACGCTTGAGCTTCTCAAGAACCAATGAGGTTTCTTCTCATGCGCCAAGCAAGTTAGTTTGAGCTTCTGTTTATGTTCGCTGATGAAAATGTTGACCAAACCACTCAATTCATATGTATTTTACGATCTCTTTATGAACTTTTTGAAGCATCAAAAATAGCATTTTCATTTTTGGGCGAACTATCCTTTTAAAATTCAGCCTTATTTAAACTAAGTTAATGACTACCTTCATGTTTTTTTTCTTATTCTTAAGTTTATCTAAGAATGAAGACATAGACATCAAGCGTGATTGTATCATGAGGTGCCTAAGTGTCTACCTAAACGAAGACACAGAGACACTCATCAAAGAATATGTGGTAAGTGTGCGTCAACCTTCTCTCTTTGTTGTAAATGTCTTATTGATATATATACATTGATAGTTATGTTAATGTACAAAGTAAGGAAATTGTGAAATAAGAATCATTAAACATTGGTGTAGATAGGGAAATTAATACATAATTCATGGCAAACCTATAACAGTACAACTATCACTTCAATTACATGAGTTGACTGAATCAATAGGAAATAAACCGTCTTGCTGCAAAAGCAAGTTTAAATAGATAGTTCACCCAAAAATTTAAATGTTGTCATTTACTCACCTCCAAATAGTTCGAAACATGTACAAGTTTTTTCTGTTGAACACAAAAGAAGATATTTTGAAGAATTTTGGTAACCAAATGGTTGACTGTAGGCATTGACTTCCATAGCAGGAAAACAAAAAAGTACAATGGAAGTCAATCGCTATCATCCACTGGTCGTCTGGTTACCAGTACTTTAAAAATCATCTTTTGTGTTCAACAGAAGGAATGCATTCATACTGGTTTGGAACAACATGAGGGTGAGTAAAAGCAAAAATGGGTGAATATTTGGGTGAACTATCCCTTTAACTTGAAAACTGAATTTTGCAGCAATTAAACCACTTTGATGTTTTTCTGCAGATTAAGCCAATTGATCACAATAACTAGAACTGTGATGCATTTAGATTGGGTTGGCTTGCAGGTTTACAAAAGTATTTTAGTAATTTGGTGGCAAACTTTAAGGGCTTTGGCTAGCTATCTGGATTTTTTTTTTCTAAACTGGATGGTTAGACAAATGGGTTATCTGTGTTCAAGTCTTTCTGATTGTATTTATACGTTTTAAAAAGTGTTCCATTTATTTTTACGTGTTTACATTTGACTGAGTCTACATATCTGAAATGTCAGTTTACAAAACATTGTGCCTTTATATTTCTGAATATAACACTATGACTGGCATTGGGACACAACTCATTATCTTTGTCTATTCTCCAGGACTGTGAAAGTGAAGAGGCTGATATGGGATAGCACAGACAACAATGGGAATATATGCCTTTCGGGCAGAGGGACCTTCAGATGTTGGCGTTGTTCTGGAAGGTTTGTGTGAAGTATCACATTTGGATGTGTGATGCCTTTTGGACTGATGAATGCCCTTAATATTGTAAAAAATGATTGACCTGAAAGATGAAAAAGGACAAGATTACGTGTTATGTTATACTTTTATTGAATCAAAAATTTAAAACTGAGATTCATTGTTTGTAAGTATTCAGACCCCCTTAAATTTCTCACTCTTTGTTATATTGCAGCCATTTGCTAAAATCATTTAAGTTCATTTTTCTCATTAATGTACACACAGCACCCCATATTGACAGAAAAACACAGAATTGTTGACATTTTTGCAGATTTATTAAAAAAGAAACACTGAAATATCACATGGTCCTAAGTATTCAGACCCTTTGCTCAGTACAAGCACCCTTTTGATCTAATACAGCCACGAGTCTTTTTGGGAAAGAAGTTTTTCACACCTGGATTTGGGGATCCTCTGCCATTCCTCCTGGCAGATCCTCTCCAGTTCTGTCAGGTTGGATGGTAAATGTTGGTGGGTAGCCATTTTCAGGTCTCTCCAGAGATGCTCAATTGGGTTTAAGTCAGGGTTCTGGCTGGGCCATTCAAGAACAGTCACAGAGTTGTTGTGAAGCTACTCCTTCGTTATTTTAACTGTGTGCTTAGGGTCATTGTCTTGTTGGAAGGTGAACCTTCAACCCAGTCTGAGGTCTTGAGCACTCTGGAGAAGGTTTTTGTCCAGGATATCCCTGTACTTGGCCACATTCATCTTTCCCTCGATTGCAACCAGTCGCCCTGTTCCTGCAGCTGAAAAACACCCCCACAGCATGATGCTGCCACCACCGCTTCACTGTTGGGACTGTATTGGACAGGTGATGAGCAGTGCCTGGTTTTCTCCACACATACCGCTTAGAATTAAGGCCAAAAAGTTCTATCTTGGTCTCATCAGACCAGAGAATCTTATTTCTCACCATCTTAGCAAACTCCATGCAAGCTTTCATGTGTCTTGCGCTGAGGAGAGGCTTCCGTCGGGCCACTCTGCCATAAAGCCCCGACTGGTGGAGGGCTGCAGTGATGGTTGACTTTCTACAACTTTCTCCCATCTCCGACTCCATCTCTGGAGCTCAGACACAGTGGTCCTTGGGTTCTTCTTTACTTCTCTCACTAAGGCTCTTCTCCGATAGCTCAGTTTGGCTGGATGACAAGCTCTAGGAAGGGTTCTGGTCATCCCAAATGTCTTCCATTTAAGGATTTTGGAGGCCACTGTGCTTTTAGGAACCGTAAGTGCAGCAAAAATTATTGTAACCATTGGCAGATCTGTGCCTTGCCACAATTCTGTCTCTGAGCTCTTCAGGCAGTTCCTTTGACCTCATGATTCTCATTTGCTCTGACATGCACTGTGAGCTGTAAGGTCTTATATAGACAGGTGTGTGGCTTTCCTAATCAAGTCCAATCAGTATAATCAAACACAGCTGGACTCAAATGAAGGTGTAGAACCATCTCAAGGATCAGAAGAGATGGACAGCACCTGAGTTAAATATATGAGTGTCACAGCAAAGGGTCTGAATACTTAGGACCATGTGATATTTCAGTTTTTCTTTTTTAATAAATATGCAAACATGTCAACAATTCTGTGTTTTTCTGTCAATATGGGGTGCTGTGTACATTAATGAGAAAAAATGAACTTAAATGATTTTAGCAAATGGCTGCAATATAACAGAGTGAAAAATTAAGGGGTCTGAATACTTTCAGTGTGTGTGTATATATATAATATTTGTGAAATGAGCTTGTTTGTGGCAAAACATTTTTTATTAAAGAATATATATAATGTGAAACAATGTGGTCTGCCCATTTTTTATTATATGTTGTGATTGGGGAGTAAAATGGAGGAAACATATTTAAAATACATAAATATGACTTTAAAATACATTGGGTTTATAATAAAAATTACTTAAACATAAAGCATTTTAAGTAAATTGGGTTTATTACATAATAATACAAAATCCTGTTTCTTATTCATTTAAAACTAATTGGATTTATTGATGCTTTTACATAAATATTATTCTTACTTGTTAAATTTATATATGACTTACACATATATATTACATAAAGTTTATTACTTTTTTTATGTTAAAAATATGTAATCAAAATGGATGGAAAATTTATATGCAATCAAATTACATAAATCTTATTTATTGGGCCTACATTTTTTTGAGTGTAGTAGTTAAGGCCACCTAATATAAAGGGGGCCAAACATTTTTGTGTGATTTAATGCCTTGTAAGCTTCCATGACTGTTTTCAAAGTAAAACCAGGTAAATGATTAAAAAAATAAGATTAAAAATACACCGATTTAAGTTCTTCATAAAAAAATAACATAAAATTATATATATATATATATATATATATTATATATATATATATATATATATATATATATATATATATATATATATATATATATATATATATATATATATATATATATATATATATATATATATATATATATATATATATATATAGGTCCTTCTCAAAAAATTAGCATATCATGAAAAGGTTATGAGCTATTAACCTAATCATCTGAATCAGCTAATTAACTCTAAACACCTGCAAAAGATTCCTGAGTCTTTTAAAAAATCCCAGCCTGCATCATTACTCAAAACCGCAATCATGGGTAAGACTGCCGACCTGACTGCTGTCCAGAAGGCCATCATTGACACCCTCAAGCGAGAGGGTAAGACACAGAAAGAAATTTCTGAACGAATAGGCTGTTCCCAGAGTGCTGTATCAAGGCACCTCAGTGGGAAGTCTGTGGGAAGGAAAAGTGTGGAAAACGCTGCACAACGAGAAGAGGTGACCGGACCCTGAGGAAGATTGTGGAGAAGGACCGATTCCAGACCTTGGGGGACCTGTGGAAGCAGTGGACTGAGTCTGGAGTAGAAACATCCAGAGCCACCGTGCACAGGAGTGTGCAGGAAATGGGCTACAGGTGCCGCATTCCCCAGGTCAAGCCACTTTTGAACCAGAAACAGCGGCAGAAGCGCCTGACCTGGGCTACAGAGAAGCAGCACTGGACTGTCGCTCAAATTTTGCATGTCATTCGGAAATCAAGGTGCCAGAGTCTGGAGGAAGACTGGGGAGAAGGAAATGTCAAAATGCCTGAAGTCCAGTGTCAAGTACCCACAGTGAGTGATGGTCTGGGGTGCCATGTCAGCTGCTGGTGTTGGTCCACTGTGTCTTGTCAAGAGCAGGGTCAATGCAGATAGATATCAGGAGATATTGGAGCACTTCATGCTTCCATCTGCTGAAAAGATTTATGGAGATGAAGATTTAGTTTTTCAGCACGACCTGGCACCTGCTCACAGTGCCAAAACCACTGGTAAATGGTTTACTGACCATGGTATTACTGTGCTCAATTGGCCTGCCAACTCTCCTGACCTGAACCCCATAGAGAATCTGTGGGATATTGTGAAGAGAAAGTTGAGAGACGCAAGACCCAACACTCTGGATGACCTTAAGGCCGCTATCGAAGCATCCTGGGCCTCCATAACACCTCAGCAGTGCCACAGGCTGATTGCCTCTATGTCACGCCGCATTGAAGCAGTCATTTCTGCAAAAGGATTCCCGACCAAGTATTGAGTGCATAACTGAACATAATTATTTGAAGGTTGACTTTTTTTCTATTAAAAACACTTTTCTTTTATTGGTCGGATGAAATATGCTATTTTTTTGAGATAGGAATTTTGGGTTTTCATGAGCTGTATGCCAAAATCATCAGTATTAAAACAATAAAAGACCTGAAATATTTCAGTTGGTGTGCAATGAATCTAAAATATATGACATTTTAATTGTATCATTACATTATGGAAAATAATGAACTTTTATCACAATATGTAAATGTTTTGAGAAGGACCTATATATATATATAACAATAAAACAATTTCCTCAAGGAATTTAAACCACTACAGTCCAATACAATATGGTTCATAGACAGTAGACTTGAGATGAAAACACATTAAAATGCACATACAGTAAACAAAATTAGAGATACAGACAGACAGATAGATTGAAATTGACTTGAACACAATGGACATAAGAAAACACCCACACATTAAACGTGTTAAACAGAGACAGGATGTAAAATAACCTTGTTCCTTCATGACAAGCCCATTTATGGCCCCATGTGCATCCCTAAATGTCCACCACAGGCATCTGAAGAACATAAACTGTGTGTGGGGGGGTTCTGTTGTAAGATTGTGTGGGATGAACCATGGGCCACAGGCTTCTCCCTAGCTGGGACGCATCCCTCAGCCATCTGCGAGGGAGGTTAAGCAGAACCCCTAGATCAGGGGAGGATGAGACCAGGCAAGTGAGGAAAAAAAGAGACCACCTACCGACTAGGAGAACGACTATGGAAACTCCACCCCACAGCAGGCCAATGCTAGGCCCCCTTCAATGCATAAATAACTCTGACGGGAGCCGTTTATCATCACTTATTGGTGTATGTACATGCTGTGGGTTTGCAGGAACATGATTGGTTGGTGCATTCATCAATCTGATAGAGATCAGTCCCATGTTAGGGAGTATAAATCATTAGTCTGGAGCCTAACACTACTGATAGTGCTTATTGATGGTTTAATCCGCCCCACGCAAGTTTGCATTCAGGAATCTGTCCCAAATGTTATTATTGCCTAAACTGTCTCCGAATATCACTAAGAACTAAAAAAGAACACAAAAGACTTTCATTAAAACTAGCATTCAGTATTGAAACATTTTAGGCTAGTGGTGGTTAGAATCATTATATTAAACTGCCATTTTCACTTCATAACATTATAAAGCAATTACCGCAATGTGTCTGTGTGTCTGGACAGTCATGATCTGGCAGTAAATATATGAAAATGAACTGGAAGCAAAAGTCCTTTCCAAGTCATTTGATTTGTAATAAACTCAAGACAATTATTTTGCAGGTGATAAAAAATTAAGAACTAAACAGAGTGGTTTAGTCTATAGATAGTCTTGTGAATTATATTGACAATCACAGAGCCTGGTTGCTTAAAACTATGCAGATCTAATTCCTCCCCTTATAATGAGCTCTGGTATCCCAGAACCCAACTTTATATAATGCCATCCGTGATCTGAGATGTGAGAGTGTATATTTTCTTTCCTTCTGCTTTTCTTGGCTGAACTTTCACAGGATGCTTTCAAAAAGCCCAGAGGGTAAATATTCTTCTGAAAAGTAAACAGAATCATTGTGACCTTGCCAAAAGATCTGTGCTGTTGACAAACCATTTCGTTTCAACTCAGAACGACAACCAAACCTTTACTGATATCAGAACACCAAAAACGGGAGTGAATATAATCAATCATGAATCATTTCAATCAAAATCTTTGCATTTTTCCAGAGTGCACTACTTTTAGAAAGCTCTGGCAAATTGTTGTTCAGATCCTAAATTTAGTCATTATTTAGGTAGAGTTGTCATTAAGACATGACAAGACAATAGAATTATTCAAAAAAATAAGCAGAACTAAAAACATGCTGCATCAAACAATGCAAGAGAACATGAGGGCGGTAGATGCATGAGGATCGAATTAACTAACATGAAACACTTGGATACAATTAGAGAAGGATCAAGGAACTATAAGACAAGACATGGGGAAATAACTTTAAAATAGAATGACAGAAGAATAACAGAAGGAACTTAAAAATATTGCAATATGCAACTAAATATAGTTTTATTCAACTACGCATGCAAAGTTAAATTATATAAAATAACAGCCTGAAGGTGGTGAAAAATTCCTCACCAGCTTATATAAGGGCCGGATATGAGTCAGTTCAGAGGCATCTGTTTTTGGTTTAACACTTAGGTCAGAGGTCAGCAGTCCTTGGCTTGAAGCAAGGTTGGTCAGTTCTTCTGACATGCAACATGATAAGCCTCCAAATACTTCAGAGTGACTCCCCTGACTCCACATGCTCCCACACACACACTCTCACTCGTATACATGGGAAGTCAAATAGCAAATGTCAACCACTTAGGACAGCGACAAGTCAGGCATGAACCCTGTGACTGTACCTCTGACCTTGTCCAACACTATCCATAAGTATTCCCTCACAAGGGACATTTCGCCCCAGTGCTACAGGAAACCTGAATTCTTACAAAAATATGTTTTTGTTTTGTTTTGTTTTTTTTTGCAAATGGCACAAGAATGACAAAAAAAAAGAAAGAAAAAAAACTAATTTTTACACACAAAACTTTGTAATTTTACAAAACAATCATAGGTCATTGTAATTCCCTTTACAGTAGCACTATCAATCGTTATGAATAATTTAGCGACATTATCATGCAGTTTCAGAACAGCACCCCCCCCCGGAAGCAAAGCATTTACTTGTTTCTAAAAATACAAAAGTTTCTGGTTACTCAAAATAAAATATCACTACAACAAAAAGATAAATTTTTAAGTATTAAAAGTATACCGTTTTCCTTATGTGGGAGGGAGGCTAGATCATCTGAGATCATACGTCACATACACTGTAATAATTCACTCTAAACGTTAGCTTAATACAGTAATATATTTATATTAAGAAGACCATCTAAATTTGCCTAATATATCTCACAACATTATTTTTATGTTATGTACTGTATTTTAAACAAATGATGACAGGGTGGTAAATGCCTATTAGGGTGACTATACCTTCTCACCTCAACTTAGCAAAGGCCATATTTAGCTATAAGGGCATGTGTGTGCATATGCTGAAACTAAAGGTACCGGGGCACATCTGTTGGCCTGTCTATGAGAGGTCGGGTACAGTGTGTCCTGGGGGTGGCGTTTGTCAAGTCGGGGAATCTTGTTATATACTTGCTGTTACTCACCCGGGCGATAAGTCATCGTTATGGTGCACCTACCTGGCAACCTGGTGATAAGGAAGCCATGTTCAATCACAACGGCGGCTAATATTTCAAATTCCATATTGTTTGCCTCCAGCTGGAGATACCCCATACCTCACACACATACATGTGCACAACACACACACAAACCGGAGGAGTAACAGAGGAGGGGGAGGGCTTCTAGGGGTCTGACAGAGCTCTCAAAGGGACAGAGTGAACATTAAGAACCTCACAGTGCCACTGTCACCCAGTGAGATGGATGTCTGAGCTCAATGTTAGCCAAACACTTTCTAAGGTCTCTAACAGGAAAGATGTTTGGACTTCAAAATAATTGTTTTGTTTGCACTCATGTTCAACAAGTTCCAGGGCACATTAGCAAATTCTGGTCAA
Organism: Gobiocypris rarus; assembly: GCA_023029165.1. Taxonomy (NCBI): domain Eukaryota; kingdom Metazoa; phylum Chordata; class Actinopteri; order Cypriniformes; family Gobionidae; genus Gobiocypris; species Gobiocypris rarus. Next base: position 40,138,954 of record CM040916.1, on the reverse strand, counting down.
AAGTTTCACTCTAAAAAATGCTGGGTTAAAAACAACCCAAGTTGGGATGAAAATGGACAAACCCAGAAATTGGGTTGTATTGACCCAGCGGCTGGGTTAAATTTTTGCTTAAAACAACCCAACTGCTGGGTTGAAACAACCCAATTGCTTTTACGTTTTTATGTTTTTGAAAGAAGATGGATATTTTATGCTGACCAAGGCTGTATTTATTTGATAAAAAACAGACATATTTTGAATATTATTACAATTTAAACAATTTCTATTTGAATTTAAACGTAATTTATTCTTGTGAAGGTAAAACTGAATTTTCAGAAGCCATTACTCCCCTTTTTAGTGTCACAAGATCCTTCACAAATCATTCTGGTGATTGTAGCATTTTTCTTAGGACTGCAGGTCTAAGCCTCAAATGTGCCATGGAGGAAACAGGTTATTAGAGGCTGCCACATACACCTTTATGGAGGGGGATAGCCCTGCAGACAACAGCTCCTGTAGGAATTCCAGCACTGCACCCACTGTGCAGTAACTGGGTCCAGCTGAAGATTCCTGCACCATAAAGTGAATTACATCAACTACATCAACAAAAATAATGTGGGGGGCGAAGAATTTACCCCTTTACCTAAAAGAGAAAGGTCCCTCCTGGGCAGGATCTCCAGAGAAGAGCCATCGAGGAGAGACACAAGGTCCAAGAACCAAACCTCGGGGGGCGGCCGGAACGGGGCCACTAACAGAAGACGGACCCCATCCCTCTCTCCAGAACTCCCGGGAGCAGAGCGATCAGGGGAAAGGTGTACAGATTTACTTTTTCTCTGCCGAACTTTGCCCATAGGAGCTCCATCACCTTGGGGTTTACAGTGTACCTCAAAAGCAGCACAAGTGTTTTTCAATACAAAATGAACACAATAAGTACTACAGTATTACCTTCTCCTGGCTTATATATATATATATATATATATATATATATATATATATATATATATATATATATATATATATATATATATATATATATATATATATAGAGAGAGAGAGAGAGAGAGAGAGAGAGAGAGAGAGAGAGAGAGAGAGAGAGAGAGAGAGAGAGAGAACTAGGAAACAATGCACTTGCGGTAACAATGTAAACTGCGAAGGAGACTGACAAGAAATTGTTGAATAGTTGTTATTTTTGTTAGTTTTTTGTGCAAAAAAGAATTCTTGACACTTATTATATACTAAAAGAAGTGGCTTATGCTTACCAAGGCTACATTTATTATAAAAAATACAGTAACAACAGTAATATTGTGAATATTATTACAATTTCTATTTAAAACAATTTATTCTTGTGATGTTAAAGCAGTAATTACTCCAGTGTTTAGTGTCACAAGATCCTTAACAAATCATTCTAATATGTTCTTGTTGCTCAGTTATTATTAATTATTATTGGTGATTGATTATTAATAATTGTTCTTTATTATCAATACTGCTTAATATGTTTGTGGAAATTGTAATCCCTCTTTTTTTCAGGATTCTTTGATTAATAGAAAGTTCAAAAGAGCATTTATTTGAAATATAAATTGTTTGTAACATTATAAATGACTAAAACTTACTTCAACTTAAAAGTTTTAAAGCATGTAGACTAAGTGATTGGAACATTTTAGCCACAATCTCAAAAACATTTATGCAAATGCAAAAAGCCTAAATATTTTTGCATCCACCAAACAGATACTTGCTCAGGGAAATGTTAAATCCACAAAGGAGTTGATACCTAATGCCTAAGCACTGCATCATACAGTTAAAGGAGCTTTTGATGTTGGCTACCTCCAGACTACAAAGTTGCAATAGTTTAATTTTGTAACAGATTTATGCAGAAGCTCGCCTGTCCAATCCTGAGCTATACTACCGACAGGACCTCAGACTGAATTGGACAGTCCAAGTCCCTTCTAAATAAGTATCTTAGAAAGCCAAGCCTCTCTCCTCTCTCTCTGCATGCTCAATTGTAGAGAGTCAGTATAGCCTATGATGCACCTTTATGTGTGTTTATGCAGCTTTAGCAGGCAGCAGTTTAGCAGGTGCAGGACGCTGTATGTACAACTGAAAACCAATGCTAAGAGGATTAAAGAGAGGATGATATCTCGCTAGTAAATAACACTTCACGAGGAGTGTGAGAGAGATAGAGAGAGAGAGAGAGAGAGAGAGAGAGAGAGAGAGAGAGAGAGAGAGAGAGAGAGAGAGACAAACTAAATAACGGCACTCACACTTTGAGGATTCATCCTGTCCTCGTTGAAAGGCAAAAATAAATATATGAATAAAACACAGGTGTTAAGTTGCCTGCAAATGAAAGCATTTAATGGGACTTCATTTTCATAGTGTGCTAGAGAAGATAAATGCATTTCAGATGTTCACATTTTTTTCCCTCTTCCCTCCATGTTGTTAATCCAGTGCATGCTAAACGGCTGACTTTTTTTTAAAGGCTCTTCACACATATTTTTGTTTACCCATAAACATTCAATCTTCACAGCAGTATACCGTCAATGGAAACATCACTTCTCCACACACTCCACACACAAGCACTGGGCTTCCCTTTAAAACCTTATCATTACAAACTTCCAGCACACATTTTCTTGCCATATGATAACAGTATGTTGTCAGGTCAACTTCTGAACTCATGGGACATATTGATTGGCCACTTTTGAATCAGCTGAAATCAGAAATGACAGCATGTAAAAATGATGCTCCAGACCTCTGACACTACAGGTGAAACACTACAGAAGAAACTATCCCATATTTTTACTGAAATACTGAAATAGTGTTAATGTAATGAAATTATGCAAAAATGTTAGAAAACATCTCATATCAGCTGGTCTATTGTACTTTGATTGATCAAAGAAAATAAATAAATGTATGTTGTAAATTAATATGCAGCAATTCAAAATTTCACAGCTGTCAAATTTCCAATCTCAGAGTCAGGACTAGAGAGGTTAAGGAGTAGCTGTGCAATGTCACAAAACCAAGCCTAGTGCACAGGCATGTGCCAGCAATGAAACGTGAGCTCACTGCTTTTATTACAATGACTCCCTGACCATGAAAAAGGCCTCGGTGGGTTTACATGGGGTCCACTGAACGTGAAAGGTTATCTCGCTCACAACGTATTGGGTCATATAATAAGCCTGAACACCTGGGCCCGCTCTCCATATCCTTATTCTCTTCTCTTCCTCCTCCCCCGACCTTCCGCCAGCCCAAATCCCTCCATTCATCTACTTTTTTCTCTCCTCTCTCTAATTTCTTAATTCCTCTGAGGCACTCTCCATGACTACCTGTGGTTCTTAACTGCCCACTCATGGGGAGAGAAGTGCTGGATGTTTACACCTGCTAGGCCAAGCTCAATGCCCAGGGGTGGGGTTAGGGCGGCCCCACTCACTCCACCCCTCTCCTCCCCTCTCCAAAAGGGAACAATCGACCCAAAGCGGGGTATCAATGGGCCTCCCAGCTGGGAGCTGGGCTCATTGAGTAGAGAGGCGCTTGAGAGGAGTGGAGTGCTGGGGAGATGGGTGACTCTGAGCCATCCTCTCCAGGGCCAGAGAGTGCTTGGGTGGGACACTGAAGTGATTCCAGCTCACTGGAAAAGGAGTGGGTGAAGTAATGGAGACGAAGGGGAGCACAGAGAGCGACATCTCTTGCTTTTGGAGGGACAGAGTGTTGTATGTGTATAATTCTTGCTGCAATAGACATTCATGCAAAGGCAGGAAAATCAAGTTTTTATATGCATATAGTGGCCTTCTAAAAATGGTGTGTCAAATTTAAAACATCAAAACGTGGCATCTGCAAACAAATGATAACTTTTCCCCTCCTAAGTTCACATTGGTGTCCTAATGGATTATCCGCAGGTTCCATAAAAAGTTTTAGAAAGTGTCCAAATGCCCTTTGTCTTTATAGTATATCCATTTCTTATAAACCTATACAAAAGTATTAGGACACCGGACCATTACACCAACAGGGATTTTAACATGCTAACAAATGGTAGGATACCGGTGTCTTGAACTGCAGTGTTCTTTATTTACATAAGTTTAGAGTTACACTGTAAAAAATCAACTTATGTTTTGCATGACAAATGCAGCTTTTAAAGTTTATTCAACTATTTACCATGAAAAAAGTTGAGATAACTCAAATAAGTTGAGAAAACTCAAAAATGTTCTGCAGCTGGTTGCCTTAAACTTTTATGTTTTTATTTATTTATTTATTTATTTATTTATTTATTTATTTATTTATTTATTTATTTATTTATTTATTTATTTATTTATTTATTTATTTATTTATTTATTTATTTATTTATTTATTTCAGTGTAGTCATAATGAAACAAATTATGCAATTAACCTGACAAACTATGCATCCTACCAAAAGGTCTAACACAAAAGCTCTGTTTTACTCTAAAAATGCCATGGTGACTGTCATTTCTGAATTTGTGGCAGGAGTTATGACATTTTTGAAAACACTTGACTAAAAAATGTCCCTCTGGGCTTTCAGTTTAAAAGCCTGCACATTTGGATACATATTGAAATATTCTCATATGTTTATATACATTTATATAAAGATGCATAATATTTATTCATTTTTTACCCAAAATGAAACAATGTGAACATTATGGACTGCTAAACCCTTGTGTGTAATGTCTGTTTCATTCATACAGGACAGCTTTCTGCTGCATGCAAACAAACTCTTTTGAGGAGACAGCGGATTGCTAACCACTCATTTGTTGCTCTGATTGCATTATGCACAATTCATATTCAAGGTGAATCATCACCACTACTATCATCCCTTCTTGAACAAAGACATCATCTTTGGCTAATGCAAACGCAGGTTATGTTAACAAGTGTTCACCCGAGTCAGAGTTGCTTTCACATTCATGCAAATTGTTCAACCAAACTCAGACCACCTCCTTCAAGTTTGGTACCCCGGTGCATTCCCAGGTCTGTTTCAAACTAAACTTCCAGTGTGAAAGCACCAAGAGGAATTTTGACTAATGAAGACAATAAACACAATTGCAATGATGCCTGCATTATCTGTGTTCTTTAAGCAATAAATACATTGCATTCTAAATACATATACATTAATATGGAGTGTGTGTCCCCTTTGCAGCTATAACAGTTTCCACTCTTCTGGGAAGGCTTTTCACAAGATTTTGGAGTGTTTCTGTGAGCATTTTTGTCCCATTCATCCAGTAGAGCAGGGATCCTGCTCTAACCCTAATCAAACACACCTGAACATTCTAATCAATTTCTTCAGGATCATTAGAAAATCACAGGTAGGTGAGTTTGATCAGGGTTGGAACTAAAATCTTCAGTACATTGGCTCTCCAGGGCAAGATTTGAATAACCCTGCAGTAGAGCAGTGGTTTTCAAACCTGTCCTGGAGGCACCACAGACCTGCACATTTTGTGTGTCTCCCTCATTTAGCACACCTGATTCAACTCATCAGCTCATTAGTAGAGACTGCAAGAACTAAATTGGGTGTGTCTGATAAGGGAGGCATACAAAATGTGCAGGGCTGGGGTGCCTCCAGGACAGGTTTGGAAACAACTGCAGTAGAGCATTTGTGAAGTCAGGCACTGATGTTGAACAAGAAGGCCTGGCTCGCAATCTCCATTCCAGTTCATCCCAAAGGTGTTTGATGGGGTTGAGGTCAGGGCTCTGTATGGGCCAGTCAAGTTCTTCCACACAAAACTCCACCAACCATGTCTTTATGGACCTTGCTTTGTTCACTGGGACAGTCATGCTGGAATAGAAAAGGGTCTTCACAAAACTGTTCCCACAAAGTTCAAAGCATAGCAAATGCAAAATGCCTTGGTATGCTGAAGCACATACAGTAAGGGGCCTAGCCCAATCACTGAAAACCAGTCCCATACTATTATCCCTCCTCCACCAAACTTTGCAGTTGGCACAATGCAGTCAGACAGGTACCTTTCTCTTGGCATTCACCAAACTCAGACTCACCCATCAGTCTGCCAAACAGAGAAATGTGATTCATCACTCCACAGAACACGTTTCCACTGTTCCAGAAATCAAAGGTGGTATGCTTAACACCGGACCATCCGACACATGGCATTGCTTGGTGACGTGAGGCTTACATGCAGCTGCTCGGCCATATATAGAGACCCATTCCATGAAGCTCCCGTCTCACAATTTTTGTGCTGACATTAATATTAGTGGAAGTTTGAAACTCTTCGGCTATGGAATCAGCAGAGCGTTGATGACCTTTACATAACGCATTTAAAAAGTAAAAATTAAGTCAAAAAAAAAAATAGAGTTTGTACGTATATACTGTTTATAGTGGCCCTAAAAACATTTAGACACAATTATAATTTTTAATTTATTTGCATTATTTGTCCAATTACACACACACACACACACACACACACACACACACACACACACACACACACACACACACACACACACACACACACACACACACACACACACACATGTTGTGTTTCCATGTTTTATGGGGACATTCCATAGGCGTAATGCATTTTATACTGTACAAACTGTATTTTCTATCCCCCTACACTGCCCCTGCCCCTAAACCTACCCATCACAGGAGACATGCTGCATTTTTACTTTTTCAAAAAACATCACTTAGTGTGATTTATAAGATGTTTTCCTCATGGGGACCAAAAATGTCCCCACAAGGACAAAAATTTGGATATTGCCATCTTTGTGGGGACATTTTGTCCCCATACCGTAGGGATTACCAGTCCACACACACACACACACACACACACACACATACACACACACACACACACACACAAACACACACACACACACACACACACACACATACACGTCTATATTACCAAGAGGGGACTATCACTCTACACTGACCAAGAGGGGACCTGTGTTTCTAGTCATTTTGAAGAAACAAAAATGGCATACAAAATTTTCTTTTAAGGTCCTTTTTCATAATATAACTTCAAATAAGCATGTTTTTATTTTTAAAAACATGCCAAGAGGGGACCTGATTTATGTCTACCTATCCAACAGGGGACCTCCATAGCCTGCAATGGGGCTGTGTGTGTGAAAGGGAAGTGAGCTGGCAGTCAAGGCTGTCTTTGTTATTTAAATGATATATAATGATTTAATGTTCACACTGGCATCAGGGATCACAATAAGCACATATAAATATACACAATATACTGAATAAAAAAATATATCCATCAGTTATCAAAAATTTTTATATTTGAATTGCTAGAGGAAAAAAATATTTGAATTTGTTTTTCATACAACCATTTTGTGCACATTACAGAAAAGTAATTTCTTTAAGTAATTTCTTTAATTAATTCTCTATTGTGTCTTCATACTTACGATCAGTCCACATCTCTCATTTAAGCTTATTGTAAAGTATTTACATTTGTGACGGATTGTATTGGCTGCTTATTAATTAAAACATAGTTTCTGCTCTCTAAAATCCAAATAAAATGTACATTGTTTTTTAGATTTTTAGAGTAAGATTTGATTTAATTGATTTCTTGCATTTTAAAAAATCAAGGACTGGACGAGCAGAAATAGCTCTCTAATATATTAATTACAGGTCATCATTGAATATTAAAGAGCACCTATTATGGCATTTAAAATGTTCCACATATTGTTTTAGAAGTCCCCAAAAATAGTTTTGCACGCAATAGCAAAAAAAGACTTTAATTTTCTTATAATATGCATTTATTTGTACCTGTTTTGACAGCGATTCGTTTAGTGATTCACTTTTCAAAACCCCGCCTTTACGTGACGCTAATCTGTGGTGATTGGTCCGATGACACGGTCAGTTGTGATTGGTCCGATGACCCGGTCAGTTGTGATTGGTCCGATGACCCGGTGAGTTGTGATTGGTCCGATGACCCGGTCAGTTGTGATTGGTCCGATGACCCAGTCAGTTGTGATTGGTCCGATGACCCGGTCAGTTGTGATTGGTCCGGTGACCCGGTCAGTTGTGATTGGTCCGATGACCCGGTCAGTTGTGATTGGTCCGATGACCCGGTCAGTTGTGATTGGTCCGATGACCCGGTCAGTTGTGATTGGTCCGATGACCCAGTCAGTTGTGATTGGTCCGATGACCCGGTCAGTTGTGATTGGTCCGGTGACCGGTCAGTTGTGATTGGTCCGATGACCGGTCAGTTGTGATTGGTCCGATGACCCAGTCAGTTGTGATTGGTATAGTCTCTGCAGATATTTTCGGAAACGGAACACCCATCACCATAAATGGTTTTCGGTTTAACAAGTTTAAACGTGTATAAAGTGTATGAACAAACATGGCATCAATTTTACCCTATCAACTCGAGCCTGAATATGAAGGGGAAACATCTGGAGATGCGAATGATCAACAAACTCAATGGCAAACACCACGACTGGAGCAGGATATTTCTCAATGGTCAGTATCAATGTCACGTTAGTTGTCACTTCAAGTCAATGGAGCGTTAACTCGATGCATAAACATAACGTTTTTACCAAAAAATAAATACAAATGCAGCAACGTTAGCTACTTACGAGGTATGACTCTATTCTTAAAGAAAACTAAAACAACAACAAACAATTCACATATCTCAATACAATTGTCATTGAAGACCTAGAAGCTAACCGGTGCTTACACAGCAAACCAAACAATTATTAAGCATGCTACATAAAACATAAAAGCAACAATTATTAATAACACTTACAGTTTGTGATACGGAGGAGGAAGCTGATGCAAATACACTTGGAACTGAACCTTCCTTCAATATCAGCCGGCTCGCCAATCCAAGTTTAATTGCATTTAAGTTGGTAAAGCAATCGTCTTTAAAATGGCGTGACCAAAGCTCAAGGCTCGGACTCCTGTGGTTCAGTTGTGTTTATGAACTGTAGCCACTTAGTCTTCAAATGCTCAGATGAGAAGAGTTTGCTTTTGAGTCGCACTTGAGAACACAGCGTCTCGTCTCCATGATGTTTTCTGGTTTTCACTGGCGTGCTCAATAAGTGGGTTCGGTCAATAAGTTCGGTCTTCTAACGATTCATAAAAATGACTCAGAGTCAACTCTTACTTTTGAAAGACAATAACTTTATATACGGTGCACTGTCATATTTCAAACTTTGCAGGATGTTTTTGTTCACAAGTGTTACACACTACATGAAAGGTACATTTCAAAATTCCATGATAGGTGCTCTTTAATTATGATAAACACACACTGACTCTGGTCCCCTGTTAGATAGTAAACCACAACGCCTGTGTGTTTGCTTTGACATTTCTTACTATCACAAACACACTGTAAAGATTTAGAGTTTTTATAGCAATAACTGAGTTTTAAGGGTTAAATCAAGCAGAAATCTCTCTCTAATATATTAATTACAGGTCATCATTGAATATTAATTATGATAAACACACACTGACTCTGGTCCCCTGTTAGATAGTAAACCACAACGCCTGTGTGTTTGCTGTGACATTTCTTACCATCACAAACACACTGTAAAGATTTAGAGTTTTTACAGCAATAACTGAGTTTTAAGGGTTAAATCAAGCAGAAATCTCTCTCTAATATATTAATTACAGGTCATCATTGAATATTAATTATGATAAACACACACTGACTCTGGTCCCCTGTTAGATAGTAAACCACAACGCCTGTGTGTTTGCTTTGACATTTCTTACTATCACAAACACACTGTAAAGATTTAGAGTTTTTATTGCAATAACTGAGTTTTAAGGGTTAAATCAAGCAGAAATCTCTCTCTAATGTATTAATTACAGGTCATCATTGAATATTAATTATGATAAACACACACTGACTCTGGTCCCCTGTTAGATAGTAAACCACAACGCCTGTGTGTTTGCTTTAACATTTCTTACTATCTCAAACACACTGTAAAGATTTTGAGTTTTTATAGCAATAACTGAGTTTTAAGGGTTAAATCAAGCAGAAATCTCTCTCTAATGTATTAATTACAGGTCATCATTGAATATTAATTATGTTAAACACACACTGACTCTGGTCCCCTGTTAGATAGTAAACACAACGCCTGTGTGTTTGCTGTGACATTTCTTACCATCTCAAACACACTGTAAAGATTTAGAGTTTTTAAAGCAATAACTGAGTTTTAAGGGTTAAATCAAGCAGAAATATCTCTCTAATATATTAATTACAGGTCATCATTGAATAGTGATCATGTTAAACACACACTGACTCTGGTCCCCTGTTAGATAGTAAATTATGACGCCTGTGTGATTGCTTCGCTTTGCTTATAAGTTTATGTATATTTTGGTCTAAGGTGAAACTCTTATAGTCTGGCCTAAATGTGTCTGTGGCTGTGACATGCTGTCCTTGGAAGCCACTCTTCATTGAAATGCAAATTGCCTGAGTGTAGTGGGGGTAGTTTAACACGGCTTGAGTCTATTCTCAAGCCAGGCTTGAGTAGCTTAAGCTATTTAGTCTTAAAAATAATGGTTCTTTGGCAGTATGTATGGTTCCATGATAAACCTTTAATATCCAAGAACCTTTCCATTGCACAAAATGTTCGTAGTTCAGAAAGTTTCCTAAGACTATAAAATGGTTAGAAAAAACAAAATGTTTCTTTAAAAAAACTTTCACGAAACAGTTCTTCAGTGATCCAGAAATGGTTCTTTTATGGCATCGCCTTTATTTTTAAGAGAGTACAGTGTTGAGTCCTGCTTTATATGAGTTGGCCTTAACTACTTTGTACTTTCACCAAAAATAAGTACAATGTACTTATTGTTTTCATATTGTATTGCAAAACGCTTTTGCTGATATTGAGATGGGATACGGCAAGTTTAGGCACAGGTTTGGTGGTATGGGTAAGTACAGGTATTTTTAAAATATAAGTACAATGTAAAAACATGTTTGTGCACAATAAGTGCATTATATCAAATTATTAATTTCAATGCAAGTACATACTAGTTAAAGACACTTAATATAAAGTGCGACCCAGTGTTGCTAATCCACTTCACATTGATCACAATATACAGTTAACCTATATTTTGCCTTTGGATAAGCCACAATTAACCACCATTACTATTGGTACAGTTCTGCAGATTTCCCTGTGATTGAAAGCAAACAGACAGTTCAAAACAAGGGTAGTGGATTGGTTTTAAATTGAGTTCCAGTTGTAAACATTTAAATTGGATAAGGAAATATCTTGACCTTACTTAGTATTACATAACATTATAATTACTCACTTTTGACTATATGTATTTTAAATAGAGCACAGAACCCAAATCTATAACAATGCCAGACAACACATGATAATATTAATAAAGAAAAGGTTAAAAATAATATCAAACTACGGATGGTACAGCATTTTAAGAAGGTATTGAGATAAAAATGTATTCACTATTTAATAATAAGAAACAATGAGAAATTAATTTGCATGACTCATTTTTCCACATTAATGATACATTACTTACAGATACACCACTTACATTTTTATAAGTATTTTAAAGTTAAATGCTGCATTGTTACTTGGAGCACAAAACATATTAAATTATGAAAGATTATTTATTCATTAACATGGGAAGCTGATTTAGGATAGTTTAACTTAACCTTTATACAGCATCTGAAAAAGTTAAAATACAAGCTCATACCACTTGTACCTCATTCCACAGAGTACTCATGTCAAATTACTCAACAAGTTTACCACGTAAGTTAAGTAAATTAAGTTTAAGTAGATAGGATGGCTTATAAGTTTATGTATATTTTGGTCTAAGGTGAAACTCTTATAGTCTGGCCTAAATGTGTCTGTGGCTGTGACATGCTGTCCTTGGAAGCCACTCTTCATTGAAATGCAAATTGCCTGCGAATGTAGTGGGGGGTAGTTTAACACGGCTTGAGTCTATTCTCAAGCCAGGCTTGAGTAGCTTAAGCTATTTAGTCTTAAAAATAATGGTTCTTTGGCAGTATGTATGGTTCCATGAAGATCCTTTAATATCAGAAGAACCTTTCCATTGCACAAAATGTTATTTGTAGTGCAGAAAGGTTCCTTAGACTATAAAATGGTTAGAAAGAAAAAAAAAACGTTTAAAAACTCTCACAAAACGGTTCTTCAGTGATCCAGAAATGGTTCTTCGTGGCACCTTTATTTTTAAGAGAGTACAGTGTTGGGTCCTGTTTTATATGAGGTGGCCTTAACTACTGTACTTTCACCAAAATATAAGTACAATGTAAAAACTTGTTTGTGCACAATAAGTGTATTATATCAAATGATTAGTTGCAATGCAAGTACATACTAGTTAAAGACACTTAATATAAAGTGCGACCCAGTGTTGCTAATCCACTTCACATTGATCACAATATACATTTAACCTATATTATGTCTTTGGATAAGCCACAATTAACCACCATTACTATTGGTACAGTTCTGCAGATTTCCTGTGATTGAAAGCAAACAGACAGTTCAAAACAAGGGTAGTGGATTGGTTTTAAATTGAGTTCCAGTTTTAAACATTTAAATTGAATAAGGACATCTTTACCTTACTTAGTATTACATAACATTATACTTATTTTTGACTATATGTATTTTAAAAAGAGCACAGAACCCAAATCTATAACAATGCCAGACAACACATGTTAATATTAATAAAGAAAAGGTTAAAAATAATATCAAACTACGGATGGTACAGCCTTTTAAGAAGGTATTGAGATAAAAATGTATTCACTATTTAATAATAAGAAACAATGAGAAATTAATTTGCAGGACTCAATTTTCCTCAATAATGATAAATTACTTACGGATAAACCATTTACATTTTTATAAGAATTTTAAAGTTAAATGCTGCATTGTTACTTGGAGCACAAAAACATATTAAATTATGAAAGATTATTTATTCATTAACATGGGAAGCTTATTTAGGATAGTTTAACTTAACCTTTATACCACATCTGAATTTTTTTAAAATACAAGCGCAAGTAAGTTAAGTAAATTAAGTTTAAGTAGATAGGATGGCTTATAAGTTTATGTATATTTTGGTCAAAGGTGAAACTCTTATAGTCTGGCCTAAATGTGTCTGTGGCTGTGACATGCTGTCCTTGGAAGCCACTCTTCATTGAAATGCAAATTGCCTGCGAGTGTAGTCGGGGGTAGTGCAACATGGCTTGAGTCTATTCTCAAGCCAGGCTTGAGTAGCTTGAGTCTATTCTCAGACTAAAATGCATGTTTGAGCTGTTTTATCTTTAAGTATATCTTAAAATGTCATTGCAATTGTTTTGCAGGCAATTCCTAATTGAACTAAGGCATAATCTTGGCTTAAACTAAATCAGGATTCTGTGAAACAAGGAGGTTTTATGAATGTTTTAAGAGAAGGATAATAAAATTAAAATTTTAAATACAATGAGCTCCTGTAACCCGTTTCATCCCGTTGTCTAATGGATGATGCTGCAAAATGAATTTTATTTAGCCATTTTCCCCTGTATTGTTGCATTACAGTGTTGAGTCCTGCTTTATATGAGGTGGCCTTATACTGTGTACTTACCAAAAAAATTGCACAATTTATTTATTGTGTACATATTGTATTGCAAAACGCTTTTGCTGATATTGAGATGGGATACGGGTAAGTTTAGGCACAGGTTTGGTGGTATGGTGTTAAAACTAACACTAAACAGTTGTATTTTGATGAGCTCAAATGAACAAGATTAATATACTGCAAATTAATGTATTATGAACAATGGTTAGTTCAGGTTAGTTAATGCATTAGTTAAATAAACCAAAGTGATGATGCATTTACAAGTGTGCTGCAAGAGTAATGATATTAAATTGCTAGACCAGGTATTGCTTTTTGGAGTGCTGCATACACTTATACACATCTACCTATACACATCTAGTTCACTAAATACAGATCTAATCAGGGTCTAAAAACTCTAAATCTTTACAGTGTGTTTGAGATGGTAAGAAATGTCAAAGCAAACACACAGGCGTTGTGTTTTAATATCTAACAGGGGACCAGAGTCAGTGTGTGTTTATCATAATTAATATTCAATGATGACCTGTAATTAATACATTAGAGAGAGATTTCTGCTTGATTTAACCCTTAAAACTCAGTTATTGCTATAAAAACTCTAAATCTTTACAGTGTGTTTGTGATAGTAAGAAATGTCACAGCAAACACACAGGCGTTGTGGTTTACTATCTAACAGGGGACCAGAGTCAGTGTGTGTTTATCATAATTAATATTCAATGATGACCTGTAATTAATACATTAGAGAGAGCTATTTCTGCTTGATTTAACCCTTAAAACTCAGTTATTGCTATAAAAACTCTAAATCTTTACAGTGTGTTTGAGATGGTAAGAAATGTCAAAGCAAACACACAGGCGTTGTGGTTTACTATCTAACAGGGGACCAGAGTCAGTGTGTGTTTAACATAATTAATATTCAATGATGACCTGTAATTAATACATTAGAGAGAGATTTCTGCTTGATTTAACCCTTAAAACTCAGTTATTGCTATAAAAACTCTAAATCTTTACAGTGTGTTTGAGATGGTAAGAAATGTCAAAGCAAACACACAGGCGTTGTGGTTTACTATCTAACAGGGGACCAGAGTCAGTGTGTGTTTATCATAATTAATATTCAATGATGACCTGTAATTAATACATTAGAGAGAGATTTCTGCTTGATTTAACCCTTAAAACTCAGTTATTGCTTTAAAAACTCTAAATCTTTACAGTGTGTTTGAGATGGTAAGAAATGTCACAGCAAACACACAGGCGTTGTGGTTTACTATCTAACAGGGGACCAGAGTCAGTATGTGTTTATCATAATTAATATTCAATGATGACTTGTAATTAATACATTAGAGAGAGATTTCTGCTTGATTTAACCCTTAAAACTCAGTTATTGCTATAAAAACTCTAAATCTTTACAGTGTGTTTGTGATAGTAAGAAATGTTAAAGCAAACACACAGGCGTTGTGTTTTACTATCTAACAGGGGACCAGAGTCAGTGTGTGTTTAACATAATTAATATTCAATGATGACCTGTAATTAATACAATAGAGAGAGATTTCTGCTTGATTTAACCCTTAAAACTCAGTTATTGCTATAAAAACTCTAAATCTTTACAGTGTGTTTGTGATAGTAAGAAATGTCACAGCAAACACACAGGCGTTGTGGTTTACTATCTAACAGGGGACCAGAGTCAGTGTGTGTTTATCATAATTAATATTCAATGATGACCTGTAATTAATACATTAGAGAGCTATTTCTGCTTGATTTAACCCTTAAAACTCAGTTATTGCTATAAAAACTCTAAATCTTTACAGTGTGTTTGTGATAGTAAGAAATGTCACAGCAAACACACAGGCGTTGTGGTTTACTATCTAACAGGGGACCAGAGTCAGTGTGTGTTTAACATAATTAATATTCAATGATGACCTGTAATTAATACATTAGAGAGAGATTTCTGCTTGATTTAACCCTTAAAACTCAGTTATTGCTATAAAAACTCTAAATCTTTACAGTGTGTTTGTGATAGTAAGAAATGTTAAAGCAAACACAGAGGCGTTGTGGTTTACTATCTAACAGGGGACCAGAGTCAGTGTGTGTTTAATTAATATTCAATGATGACCTGTAATTAATATATTAGAGAGAGATTTCTGCTTGATTTAACCCTTAAAACTCAGTTATTGCTATAAAAACTCTAAATATTTACAGTGTGTTTGAGATGGTAAGAAATGTCAAAGCAAACACACAGGCGTTGTGGTTTACTATCTAACAGGAGACCAGAGTCAGTGTGTGTTTATCATAATTAATATTCAATGATGACCTGTAATTAATACATTAGAGAGAGATTTCTGCTTGATTTAACCCTTAAAACTCAGTTATTGCTATAAAAACTCTAAATCTTTACAGTGTGTTTGAGATGGTAAGAAATGTCACAGCAAACACACAGGCGTTGTGGTTTACTATCTAACAGGGGACCAGAGTCAGTGTGTGTTTAACATAATTAATATTCAATGATGACCTGTAATTAATACATTAGAGAGAGATTTCTGCTTGATTTAACCCTTAAAACTCAGTTATTGCTATAAAAACTCTAAATCTTTACAGTGTGTTTGTGATAGCAAGAAATGTCACAGCAAACACACAGGCGTTGTGTTTTACTATCTAACAGGGGACCAGAGTCAGTGTGTGTTTAACATGATCACTATTCAATGATGACCTGTAATTAATACATTAAAGAGAGATTTCTGCTTGATTTAACCCTTAAAACTCAGTTATTGCTATAAAAACTCTAAATCTTTACAGTGTGTTTGAGATGGTAAGAAATGTCAAAGCAAACACACAGGCGTTGTGGTTTACTATCTAACAGGGGACCAGAGTCAGTGTGTGTTTAACATAATTAATATTCAATGATGACCTGTAATTAATACATTAGAGAGAGATTTCTGCTTGAGTTAACCCTTAAAACTCAGTTATTGCTATAAAAACTCTAAATCTTTACAGTGTGTTTGAGATGGTAAGAAATGTCAAAGCAAACACACAGGCGTTGTGGTTTACTATCTAACAGGGGACCAGAGTCAGTGTGTGTTTATCATAATTAATATTCAATGATGACCTGTAATTAATACATTAGAGAGAGATTTCTGCTTGATTTAACCCTTAAAACTCAGTTATTGCTTTAAAAACTCTAAATCTTTACAGTGTGTTTGTGATGGTAAGAAATGTCACAGCAAACACACAGGCGTTGTGGTTTACTATCTAACAGGGGACCAGAGTCAGTATGTGTTTATCATAATTAATATTCAATGATGACTTGTAATTAATACATTAGAGAGAGATTTCTGCTTGATTTAACCCTTAAAACTCAGTTATTGCTATAAAAACTCTAAATCTTTACAGTGTGTTTGTGATAGTAAGAAATGTTAAAGCAAACACACAGGCGTTGTGTTTTACTATCTAACAGGGGACCAGAGTCAGTGTGTGTTTAACATAATTAATATTCAATGATGACCTGTAATTAATACAATAGAGAGAGATTTCTGCTTGATTTAACCCTTAAAACTCAGTTATTGCTATAAAAACTCTAAATCTTTACAGTGTGTTTGTGATAGTAAGAAATGTCACAGCAAACACACAGGCGTTGTGGTTTACTATCTAACAGGGGACCAGAGTCAGTGTGTGTTTAACATAATTAATATTCAATGATGACCTGTAATTAATACATTAGAGAGAGATTTCTGCTTGATTTAACCCTTAAAACTCAGTTATTGCTATAAAAACTCTAAATCTTTACAGTGTGTTTGAGATGGTAAGAAATGTCAAAGCAAACACACAGGCGTTGTGGTTTACTATCTAACAGGGGACCAGAGTCAGTGTGTGTTTATCATAATTAATATTCAATGATGACCTGTAATTAATACATTAGAGAGCTATTTCTGCTTGATTTAACCCTTAAAACTCAGTTATTGCTATAAAAACTCTAAATCTTTACAGTGTGTTTGTGATAGTAAGAAATGTCACAGCAAACACACAGGCGTTGTGGTTTACTATCTAACAGGGGACCAGAGTCAGTGTGTGTTTAACATAATTAATATTCAATGATGACCTGTAATTAATACATTAGAGAGAGATTTCTGCTTGATTTAACCCTTAAAACTCAGTTATTGCTATAAAAACTCTAAATCTTTACAGTGTGTTTGTGATAGTAAGAAATGTTAAAGCAAACACACAGGCGTTGTGGTTTACTATCTAACAGGGGACCAGAGTCAGTGTGTGTTTAACATAATTAATATTCAATGATGACCTGTAATTAATATATTAGAGAGAGATTTCTGCTTGATTTAACCCTTAAAACTCAGTTATTGCTATAAAAACTCTAAATCTTTACAGTGTGTTTGAGATGGTAAGAAATGTCAAAGCAAACACACAAGCATTGTGGTTTACTATCTAACAGGAGACCAGAGTCAGTGTGTGTTTATCATAATTAATATTCAATGATGACCTGTAATTAATACATTAGAGAGAGATTTCTGCTTGATTTAACCCTTAAAACTCAGTTATTGCTATAAAAACTCTAAATCTTTACAGTGTGTTTGAGATGGAAGAAATGTCAAAGCAAACACACAGGCGTTGTGGTTTACTATCTAACAGGGGACCAGAGTCAGTGTGTGTTTATCATAATTAATATTCAATGATGACCTGTAATTAATACATTAGAGAGCTATTTCTGCTTGATTTAACCCTTAAAACTCAGTTATTGCTATAAAAACTCTAAATCTTCACAGTGTGTTTGAGATGGAAGAAATGTCAAAGCAAACACACAGGCGTTGTGGTTTACTATCTAACAGGAGACCAGAGCCATTTGGTAAATCATTAATAAAAAAAAGTTGTTTGTTTAAAAAACTCATAAATGTATAAGGTGGCAAGGTGGGCCTTTTACGGCACATTTTACATGAGGCAAAAGTCACACATTATTTATAGAAATACTTGAGCTAAAATAAAATGTTTTGGTAACACTTTACAATAAGGTTATATTAGTTAATGCATTAGTTAACATGAACTAATAATGAACTGCACTTATAAAGCATTTATTTATCTTTGTTAATGTTAATTTCAACATTTACTAATGCATTAAAAAAATCTTGTTAACATTAGTTAATGCACTGTGAACTAACATGAACAGCTGTATTTATATTAACTAACATTAACAAAGATTAACTAATGCTGAATAGAGATGTTGTTCATGGTTAGTTCATGTTAACTAATGCGTTAACTAATGTTAACTAATACAACCTTATTGTAAAGTGTTACCAATGTTTTTAATAATGTCTATGTTTACACTTGTTTAAAAGAACTTTAGATGCAAAGTTTGTACCATTTTCTGTTTATTTTGATAAATATAGGCATAATAATAAAAATATATGTATTTTATTTGTAGAAACTGAGGACACACATTTTGATTGCAGATATATTTCTTTGTACATCCTGGTTGTTTAGATTTTTTTATTATTTTTTTCTTGGATCCTGTGTAGCATTTAATTTTAATGTAATGCAAAGTTTGAACTAGTCAGGGTATCTAGTAAAGAGATATATGTATAATACTTGTTCCTTTAGTAAGCAGCCTGTTAAACAGCAGAGCCTCTCTGGCCCAGCAGGCCATTCAAACAATAGAGTGTGTGTGAACGACGTGTGTTTAAGGGCCATTACAGTTCCTGCTCCAGCCTACAGGGGCGCTGCTGAGAATGCCCTTAAACACACACACACACATAGGTCCCCACTTGGTCAAATTTTTTAAAAATTCACTAAAATGTTTTTCTTGAGTTTAACATGATGTAAACACACACATCTATAGGTCCCTACTTGGTCAACCATTTAAAAATATGACCAGAGCGTTTTTTTAGTTTTTTACTTGATTTTAACATGATTTAAAGCATGACCAACAGGGGACCTGGAAAATGTCCCCTCTTGGCTCAGAGGTCCCCTGTTAGTGAGTGTGTAACGACACCAAGGTCCCCTGTTAGATAGGTAGACAAGTACACACACACACACACACACACACACACACACACACAGTTTCACTAACTTTGTGGGGACTCTCCATAGGTGTAATGGTTTTTATACTGTACAAACTGTATATTCTATCTCCTAACCCTAACCCTAACCCTACCCCTAAACCTAACCATCACAGAAAACGTTCTGCTTTTTTACATTTAAAAAACAAAAAAAACCCATGTAATTTAGTATGTTTATTAATTAATTTCCCATGTGGACCCTTGGCTGGTCCCCACAATGTAGGTGATTTCAGGTTTTACTATCCTTGTGGACACACACATTTTGCATATATTTATATCTGTACGCTGTTGTCCAGGTTAGCACAAGAGTGATGATACAATTACAATACTAATTCTAGATTATACAGCACAATAATTATCAGTTATAGCTTGTGTGTTCATTCCCCATGTCTTAATGGCTGGAAAGCTGTCAGTAACCACTTGAGGGTTGTCAAAAAACATTTAGTGTGGGACAAATGAAGCAGAGGTGGGCAACCGTCCAAGCTAGAGACCGCTGGGACACATGTTTAGCTCAATCACACTCTTATTCAGCTGGATGATCCCATAGAAAATAGCGCCACCCATAACGTATGGCTATTCTATCCAGCAGCCCTTAAAATAAGATTAGGTGTTGCTACTGAGGAAGTGGAAGACTTACGACCCAGACTAATTTGGTCTTAACCTCTTCAGTGTCGACTTTCTAACACCTTCATTTTGACATTTTCTCAGTCTGGACTACAAGGTGGATAAATGCATACTGCTGCATACACGCTTACTCACTCACTCACTCACTCACTCACTCACTCACTCACTCACTCACTCACTCACTCACTCACTCACTCACTCACTCACTCACTCACTCACTCACTCACTCACTCACTCACTCACTCACTCACTCACTCACCAGACACACACACACCTTTGTGAAAGGTGAGCTGTCCTTCCTCCTCTCTCCTTTAACTTGGGCTGACAACACTCTCTAATCCAAAGGGTTTCAGAGGTTCTCTCCTTCGTGAATACAAAACATACAGGGTTCTGAACTTTTGATCATGGTTGAAGAGAGAGAGTGAGGGAGGGAAAAATCGAAGCACCTCTTGACGTAGTCTTCACATGCTTTGGGTTCAAGCACAGTTCATGCCAGGCTTTTTCTGTTTCTCAAACACTCCAACAAATTATTCCCCGAGTTCTTCAGAAAAAGTCAAGGCCGAACTGCGAATACCTGCTGTCTGAATGGATAGCACATCCAAATCGTACAATGCACACTTACATGAACATCGTACAGGGACAGTTCACCCAAATTAACTTTTTTCTACAAATACAAAAAATAATTTAGAAAAAAATAGTAAGTTAATGCAGTCCACTGTTGTTTTGACCCCTTTGATTTCAAAATACCTTCTTTCATGTTCCACAGACGAAAGAAAGTCATTCATGTTTGGAATGATATGAAGGTGAGCTAATTTTTGGTGAACTATTCCTTTAAGACATACTTTAATAAACTGTCCACATCCATGAAGACAAAATCTTGTGCTTAGTCGAAATAATATCAAACAGCTAATCAGCTCAAAGTCAGAGGCCTTTGCTTGCTCAGCACCTCTACGTGTCTTGCTTTCTGATTAATCAGAGACCATTACGGGCCTGTCAAGGATTGTGAGAACCTTCCAATTGTCTCTCAGATGTAAAGCAAACAGGTTTCTGTTCCATATGCTAATCTCATTGTCTAATGACTACTCATAAAGTGGCCTTGATAATGAGGATCATTAATAAAACCTCTGTAAGCACAGGATTTGTCAATTATAAGTGACTTGCATAAGGCTGCATTAAGTCCAACTCCTCCCTGGGAAAACAGCTGGAGTGGTGATGGAAACACTTTTCTTTTCTTCCCCCTCATCTTCCGCTATTTGTTTATTTTCCATTACTCTAGAATGTACAAGAACATCTCTTAGCTGATGTGATGTGATTTTTTTAACCCACCCTCTCTTATTTTCTCATATTTGGTTCCGTGAGAATTTTCATGACAAGCAGCATATATCAACAGGAATGCAGTGAAAAAAGCAGACACTGGAGTTCCCCGAGAGGAGAGACTGAGAGAGAGACAGGAAGAGTGAGGGAGACATCCAGACAGAGTGACTAAGGCAAACGACAGTCAGCGGATCCATCCTTGTATCTTCCCAGAGCTGAGAAGCCTCTTATAATCTCAGCATTCAAATCTCCCTTTTTTTCACACATTAAAGCAGAATGTGGTAAATGGGGATGACCTCAATTACAAAACTGTTTGCAAATCCCATATTGAAAATAGTACACAGACAAGATCTTTCGGTTTCACTTTATTTTGATGGTCCCTTTAACACATTCTGTTGACTATAGGTTGCACCTGCTGTTTTTTATTTTATTTATTTTTTTATAGTTTAAATTTTGTTAGGTTTTTTTTTTACAAACTGTCCCGTAAAATTAGACAATAAAGACATATTTTTCAGCCTCTATGATATATAATTTTGCAATTTTGAGAATGACAAATAAGTAAAATGATGGAATTTGAACATATATACAAGTGGCTTTCAAAATCCACTCATGCCCCTTGATTTGACATTGATGCTTCAGTTACATCTTTTTCTTTTTAGTGTGTAGTCAGCTTGCAAATGTCAGAAATCGCAAATAGTGCACAAAACTGCACTTGGTCAAGCCATAACTCTGAGGTGTCAACTGTTTGACACAAATATTTTCTTTCATCGTCTTAAGCTAGTGAACTTCTTTTAAAATGGACAATTGAGTTTCCTTCATTTCAAATTAAAGACAAAATCACCACTCGGTCACTTCTTTGAGCGGAGCAGCTGCATCCTACAGCATCTCATAAATCTGGATCTACTAAAAGTGTTTTTCAAGCTTTTATAGAGGAAGGCAAAATGAAAGTGGAGAGTTCACCACACCTCAACCACACATGTAGTATTAAAACTCCCCATTGGATTTCTTTGATGCCTCTAGCTGAGGCAGATGTCTTCCATTCACCTTGTCCAGAGTGGCAATTGGAAATAACATATTTTTTCACCCTTTTGCAAGAAAAACATTACATGTCCAAAATTCTAAAGATTATAAGAGTGAGTGGAGGAATGTTACAGTATTTAATAAAACACAGCAATCGATTTTGTGGATTTTCACATCAGAACTTTGAAGGAATGTTTATTAAGGGGGTGTTGAGGAGGTGTTGAAAGCGTTGAGAGGACAGAGGGGCGGCACAAGAGGCCTGTCGGCTCTGGAGCATGTGGGCAAAGCCATCGTTTATTTGCAGATGTTATCGGGTCACAACTCCGACGAGGCCTTGGTCTCCCAAAGGAGACATAAAAACCCAGATGTTAAAGACATCAGGTGGGAAATCGTAACTTTGATTGGGAAGTGAATAACAGACATATCTTACCTGATGTTTCACCAATTTCAGGGCTGGTATTTAATTTAATTTTTATTTTTTACAATGAAAGAGATACACAGAACCAGGACAGTGTCTCTTTTGTCCTTTTAGGACCACTTTTAATTTTTAGATGCTTGTGGAAATTTTATATATAATATTACAGAAACAATTGTTGAAGTCCTAATTATAATACCAAAAAATATGCTTCAACTTAACAAGTGTTTTTGACATTGCCTGGTGTTTTACCCCAACCATTGCTATTTAAAATGAGGACATCTGGATGATGTCCAGTCATCTATATTGTCCTTGTGGTCATCTTCAACTTGAACACTTGAGAAGTTTTACTTTCTAACAACCATTGGAAAAGAAAGTAGGGTCACTTCTACCAAACAGTGATCCCTTGAAGAAACTTTTGGAGCAGACTGGGAGGAGAGTCTTTCAGGAGACATCTCCAGACTTGGGAAAGTCAAAGTGCACTGCCAAAAGATCTTGGAAGGGTGTTTCTCATGAAGATGAATGTTATGTCTGGAGTTTCTCTCCTAACTTCCTCTATTGGCAATTAAGCCACAGTATTCCGAGAGAATGCATTTAGAGACAACACAGGAATTTGACTTTGAAGACAAAAATATTTTGTTTTGCAATTGGCAGCTTAGGATTTAAACATGCACTTTTAATTAATGTTGTTAAAATGTGGCAATATGGTACATGGCTTTGAACAAGTGTCTCAGCTGGTTATAGATTCTTTTCTACAACCTAAAAATTTAAATGTGCTCCAGACGGATGTCTAATAATGCTGCACAATGTGATTTTGCTTATATATAGTCTATTTTGTTATGCTAATTGTCAATTTGATGACTGATAATTTTTTTTTTCAAGCCAATATGGAGTAGCATAAACATGACTTCCTATTCTTGTGTTTATTGACGAAATGTTGATGTTGACAAATGAGAGCTCGCCCCATTGGCCCCATTTCTTTAATAATGCTCTTTTGCAAAACTGAGGGATGTCATGCATTATGGATCAAGAGATTTTTCTGTTTGTTTGTTATGTGCGCAATGTCAGTATGCACAAGTCAAAGGGAAAAAGCCCTTTGTCTATCATGCCGCTAATAAACACGGGGAGTTAAATATTTCATCTCATGAGGAGGCGCGGCAGGGGCCTCCGAGACTGCGACGCCAGTGAGCTCAAGCGAACAGAGTTTGTGTAATCCTTCTTCTTTGGTGTTTTCTGGTAAACTTGCAAGTACTGCCGTGGAGACCTCCTCATTTAACTTATTTAACAAGGGCTTGTTCTACTGAAAGCAAATCCACCCTGAGGACATACGTTTTGACTCAACTTTGTGTCTGTCTATTAATAAATTAGCCATTCTGTCATAATCGGCCATGGAAATAATCAATTATTCACAAAAAGTGATGCATAATTTCATTGACTTTGTCTTAAGTGGCTTGTGAATTATTTTGAGATTTTACTTTTAAGTAATTGAAGCGTTAAATCTAATTATGAGACTAATTTGCAAGACGGAGCTGACTAGCTTGCACTTACTGTACACATGGCAGGAAATAGACGGAAGTGGGCGTGTCTCTACTTTTATTCACTTTTGTTTTATACAAACTATTCAATCAACCATCACAAACTATGCATCACTTGAAAGCTAAAACACTCGAGATTGATGTTCTGAATTCGTTTTTGCAAAAAATACATCAGAGAGGAAAGGGTTAAATGAAATGCTGAAGCACTAGCTATTTAAATATTAGTATAATAACAGCAGTACTCATATTTCATCTCCTATCGTGCAGATCAGATCGGACGAATCCAAAAAAACAACCGCATAACGTTACATGTCCGTGTAAGAGTCCACTCTTCAAAATGCATCCCACTTTTTAATCCAAAACAACAACAAAAATAAGGAAACAAACAAAAAAAATCCTCCTTTGTTTGCATGAGCTTTTTGAGTTAGAGTAATCAATCGTGTCCAGTTTCAATGATATAGCGATTCTAATCCGTTTCTGACGATCTCCCCTGTGCTGTGGACTCATCCTGTCACGTTAAACCCTCCGAGGTCTCTCTGCTTCAATCACAGGCTTTCTGATGAATCATAATATAGAGTTAGCGCATTACAGGCTCCACCAGCTGACAGGCTAGCACGCATGGTTTTCGTTGGATAAAGGCGATCAATGCCTAGCCAATGCCTTGCCAGCAAAGGTTTGATTGACGGACGTAGTAACCAATCACAAGGCATTATCTTACGCTGTGTTTGTAAGCATTATTGGTGAATATGCCTCTAGTCACCATCTCCATGGCATCCGGGCGCCTGCCTGTCAGATTGCGCAACACCTCAGAGGAGCCCGCAGACTCTATGACAGACTTGCAAAAAAAAAAACTCTTTTTATCAACTAAATTAGTTTTTTTACACTTTGTAAATTCTGTAAATAGTTGATTTAGTTTTTCAGTAACTGTAAATTAATTGTAATCAGCAGTTCATTGCAGATTTATTTGAATAAAAAACTACTCTTTACAATTACAAATGTTCTGAAATAAATGGCCCTTTTGGAAAGGATGCCTAGTCTATTTTTTTTTTACATAAAAGCTTAGAGAAACTACATTTTTGAGAGAATCATCCTCAAATTTGAATCAAAAACATGATCAGACATTCAGTTTTATATTATGGTTATTTGTAGGGCCTCAACATTAAAATCTCACACATTTTTTCCCTAAGTGAATAAAAAAAAGTAAGTCACTTACATGTATATTTACATGTATATTACTCTGTTCATATAGTACTTTGAGCTATTATGACTCTTGGGTAACAATATTTAAAGTGTCTGGTTTAAAATAAGATCAGATTTATGAATATAGACCATAGGGTTTAAGAGCTGCAGATATTTTAATTTGGGTATGTCGTTTTCAGAAAATTCTCAAAAATTGGGGCGCTGGTTAAGAGGCACTTATATTAATATATAAACTAAATGTTTGGGATTGACATTTGGGCTCAAATTCCAAATGAACAGATACCAGAAGACTGAAAATTCTTATAATGATTTACTCAATGTTATTTAATACATTAGTCTAATTAAGGTGTAAGCTTATCTATGAGTAGTGTTGCGGAATAAAAACACATCTCTTTACTATGGCATACACAAAGAACATTATACATTTATATTATTCAAATTAGTTAAAATATTGTTTTAGGCTGCATTAACTAGGTCTGCCAGAACCAGGAACACTTCCAATAACACCTGATGTAATCGTTTCATCTTAAAAAGAATGACATCTATGCTAATGTTAGTCTCCCTGTTTATCCCGAGGTTTACTGTAGTCAGCCGGATCAGGGCCGAATCCAGATCAGATGGTGGACCTGCGCCTAGACACGACTAATGCATCCCTGAAGTGTCTGCAGAGACCGTGTCAACTAGACTCTCCCCTTTGAAGGCCTCATCGACACGACATCCTCAACAAACCAGTCTCTGGTGTGATGACTCTGATCTTCAATCAGATGGAACTGGACAAATATTCTTAATATTCATCTAATATGACTTCTGACCTGTAATGTTGCCTGAATCATAATCATAGACTGTTTGTTCTTTGACCGTCTCTGAACTTGTAAGACTGAAATCTTCTGACCCAGCCTGATGTATTGAAACCCCTGTCATTGGCCACAATAAAGGCACCTCAAGGGCCAGGTTCTACGATTATCAGGACTTCTTCTTCACTGCACTGAAGGAGATAACAGACATCAGATCCTGTCTCCCCCTGGATGGCTGTGTCTGAGTATATTTCCTGGTCCCCCTGCCTTTATGAGGGGGAACACGGGCCGCCATGATGGCCTTCTGCTCCTGTCTCCTTTCACTGGTCCCTGGCCTGGAGTGGCTGGTGTACAGTGCCGGCTCCTGGATCCGGTAAGGGATCGACGTGTTGACTGCATCAATGAACAGGGCAGAGGGTGAAATTGGGGCATCGAGAAGGAAAGCCATGTCACTTTCCTTTATCCCTATGAAGTTATGCCACAGAAGCTTCTATGTTATGACCATAGCAGCCATTGAACGGCCATTGACACAGGCTGTCTACCTGGTCGCACAAGGGCAAGATCTGTGGCCCTACAAAGTGATTCTAATGCCTCAGGGGTTAATCCCTCACCATAATCCAAATATTTAAGCAGGTCAGCATTTTAGGAATGAAAGACCACCATGGTGTGTGCCAACCTAACCTGTGGCAACGTATGCCTTACCCACAAGTGCAGATGTTGCCATACAAGACTTGGTGGGTGAGGCAGGTTTTCTCCAGGATGATGTGCTTGAGGGGGAGGGATAGCCTGCAAGCATCTCTTTTCCACCCTCTGCATCGCCCCGTACCAGTGCTCATGCATATCGACCACTGTGGAGTATGATGAGGCGGCTTGCGTATGCACCCTGTGTGATTCCTCCAAGACCTCGACACCTCAGTGTGGAGTTCAAGAATAAAACAGGAGATGGTGGAGGGAAGATGCTCTCAGTCAGATGTTAGGTAGCAGTCATCGAGCTTAGACTCATCAGTTCGTCCAACTCGAACTGTGAGCCCCATGACCGTAGTCGCTGAGCCAACTTGGCAGCCACGGGACCCGAGCCATGGGTGCAGAGGCTTGGCTCTCATCTCATTTAACCCCCACCTATGCAAAACACACACATCTCATGTGAGTTGTCAACGATAATATAACATGGGCATGGCATCACACATTTCCTAAAATTTGACCCTGACATGTTTAAATTTTACTCCTGACTAAAGACACAAATTCACACATTCAGATCAGCAAACACCCTCTCAAACATGCGGCTTCAAACATGCATAGAAGCTGACAACACGCTGGTCTGGCGTCTATTTATGGTTTCATGGTTTCACTTCATCATTATGTTCAGCCAATCAGGAATTGGCATGCGTAAACACATGCTATAGACACCGGCTCATACAAAGCATTCCATAGCATCAACACCATGATGAGCCGTTAAGTTACACTTGAAAGGAAACTTTCTGGAGTTTTGTATGACTTTTGGATGTTATAGGGACATTCTGTCCCAATAATGTAGGGTATACCTCAACCACACACACACACACACACACACACACACACACACACACACACACACACACACACACACACACACACACACACACACACACACACACACACACACACACACACAAGTGTGACAGATTACTAGTTGTACTGTTCACACAACACAAGCTAACCATTATGAGATAACAAAAAGAAAGAAAGAAAAAAACGAGTGAAAAGAGAAAAGTGGGAGGATAGAATGAACAAACAGAGCATGTAACTAAAAATGCAAGAAGCACTATAAGAATTTAATTAAGACCTTAAAATGAAAGAAAAACAATGTGTGTCTGGGAGAGAAAAATGAAAAAGGAGACACAGAGAGAGAGAGAGAGAGAGAGAGAGAGAGAGAGAGAGAGAGAGAGAGAGAGAGAGAGAGAGAGAGAGAGAGAGAGAGACAGAGACAAGAGGAGCATTTCCTCCGGCCTTTTCCCATGCTTAGTTAGTGATTTGGGGGTATCGCTCATACTGTATCAGTGGGAAACCTCTCTACACTGCATACTTAAAACAGATGAAAGACACCGGAGAGAGGGTTAGATTGTAGCTAAAGAGCTGAAACTTTTGTTTTGTTTTGTTTTCCTTTTAACGTGCTTGTTCTGCCCTGTTGGACACAGTTTCCTCTGGACTGAGCTGAGATGATATATGGCCTTTCCTCCAGCCCATGGATCACTTCATCAACGGTTTTCAAACCATATCAAGTTTTAACTGTGAAAGTATATATTAACAATGCCTGGAAATAAGGACAGGACTTTTTTGAACCATGATCCATGGAACTAATGCATTATCAATATATTTTTTTTTTCCTTTTTTTCAAATTAACAATGTATGTAATACATTTTAAATGTACTTAAAAGAAACGAGCACTCTCCCTGTCCTTTCATTGGTTAAGTCATTGATTGATTCTATGTTGCTGTGTCAGAATGCTTGGGATGCTCAAATATGTAATTCACAAGTTCACACTTACAAACAAGTTGGACAGAATAAATGGTATTCATATTTAGCGTGCGGTCAGAGGAGAGGGCTCAGAGTATTTGGCCTGAACCCAAAGTACACCACCCGTATTGCTGGCTGTGATAGGAACAAGCCAAGAGCGAGAAGTCGGGATGGTGGAGGAATGCATGTATGTATAGGCTTCCTTTGTTGCTGATAGGATAGATGTGGTTTGGATAGATCATTTGAACGTTCTCCTCCTGAACTTTGTTAATAATACATCATTAAAAATATTATTTGAAACTATTGAAATGAATACTGTAGCTAAACATCTGTCCCACCCTTATTAAATTGCCACCCTTCATCAGGTTCTAGACTGGAGTGGGTGTGAGAAAGCGGAGGGATGCTGTAACAACCAGGACGGGTGGCGCGTGATGAGGCTCACTTGAATTGAATAGAGCCTCATCACTGCCGCTATTAAATGTCGAGCATACCTTCTTGAGTGACCGGTTTCTTTTCCCAGTGTGTGCACACTGGTGTCCTCACAGGTCCATGAGGGGAGCAGGGTTGGACCCATATGCTCGTGCAGGGCAGCACTCATCGCCGCAATCAGGCTAAGAATGGCTGGGCCACCTTGCTCCTCGAGCACCACAGGCCTTGGAATGGTGACCTGCTGAAGTAGTGTGTGGCCTCTGGGACACCGCCCACTTTACCTGGACCAACCCATCTAAGCACTACCTTCCCTGCACATGCCCCAGCACAACAAGAATACCAGATTCCCTATTTATTTTGGACACCTTTATCCTCATGGACACATTATTACCCTTTTGGACATTTTATGTTTATGTTACCTTTCAGAGGCTTTATGCCACACCCACTGTGTCTGTATTTTTCCTTCCGTCACAATACCTAAACACTACTGGGGAGAGTTGGAAAACATTTACTAAATCTTTATTTATATTTTACTATACTGTATATAAGCTGCACTTAATATTTTAAATAATGTTAAATATTTATATTTTAAGCACCATATCAGCATATTGGAAATAATTTCATTTGACACTGAGTATTGAAGTAATGGGTGCTAAATATTCAGCTTTGCCATCACAGGAATAATTTACATTTTAAAATATATTTTAAAACGTTTTTGCTTGATTGGTTGTGAAGTATGTGTAGCAAACACGCCAAATAACTTGGCTTTAAATTACTGAAGATGACTTTGATCACTATTGCCTGAAGAGACATCTGGACATAACCCCCAGTGTGCCAATGTAGCGCAGCCTCTTGTTCTTTTTCAGGGAACAGGGTTACAATCATATATCCCGAGAGGTTACCTTTCAAAAGCTACTTTCAATAGCTTTGACCATTCCAGGGGCAAAGTCTAAGCAAGATGGCGAGGGCAACAGAACCCAATTATTTTTAGTGAAGTAATAGCCAAGAGGAAAACTTTGTGGACTATGGCTCAAGTCCCAAGAAGGGATCAGAGGGCAATCAGAGGGTGCTTCCCGACTGGTGCACTGTCAATCAGGGTGTGTCAAGCCGATATGGCGGCCACAAAAAGAGTAGCGGGGCATGTGCCTGCTGATAACTTCTACAGCAGAAACTCCAGCACTGAAACTATCTGGCAGTAGAATGAGTCTGCGCTGTCTTTCAAAGACCAGAGTCCAGCATCCCTCAATTGGTCCCCCTCAGGGGCCAAACGTGAAGGTTCCAAAGTTTAGGCTGGGGATGATATATTGTCCCCTGTGCCTGCGATAGAAGATTCCTCATATTTGTGGAGTGAGCCCTGACCCCAAGGGGGCATGGCCACCCCTGCTGCTGGTACCAAACAATGGTGTCCACTATCCAGTGAGACAGCCTTTGTTTTGAGAGAGCCTTTCCCTTCAGCTCCCCACCATAAGAGACAAACAGCTGGTCTGAGGTCCTGAACACTGCGTTCTGTCTACGTAAGCACGGAGGGCGCGTACTGGACAGAGCAGTGTCAAGGCTGGGTCTGCCTTCTCCAAGTGGAGGTGGGAACCTTGGGCACACATCCAGGCCGGGGTCTCAGGATCACGTGAGATTAAGCCGGCCCGAAGAGCACCAGGTGATGAAGAGGTTCCACTTCAACGCATAGGCATGCTTCTTCTGCCCTAGCGGAAGTAATGGTAGCCACCACCGCAGTGGCCGCAACTCAATCTGCCGCTCCAACCAGGGGGCCACACGTGGCGGCTCCAAGATCGGGACGCGGGTGCCAAGGGTGCCCCGTCTCTGAGAACTCAGAGGAATCGCCAGGGAGGTCTGTCGCAAGGAGTAAGAGTTCCAGGAACCAGGTCCGCCGTGCCAAACCTGCTCCTTGTCCTCCTGATCTAGCACAGTAGCTGTGCGAGAAGGCTCACTGTAGGATTTCGCCACCAAGGTTGATGTGAATCTACAGGCTTTGGAGGGGTGCTTAGGGTCACCACACCAAGTCGAAGCACTCTGCGGGCACAGTTGCATCGCAACAGAGCGCTCGACTGGGGGAAGCCCAGTGTACCCTTTGGCCACGGCCCCATCGAGGGTAGTGAAGGCGGAGGAGATCGCGAAACGGTCACGGGAAGCCCACGGGGACTCCCAGGACCGTGCAAGCTCCTCATGCACCTCCGGGAAGAAAGGTATCGGGGGGACGGACGGACAGGTGTCCGCAATCGTCCAGCCACGAGCGTTCAGGTCGGGGCGGAGGGCTCCATTCCAACCCAAGACTCGGGGCTGCCCGGGAAAGCATGGCTGTCAACTCTGGGTCCGACACGGCCAATGCTGCTCCACCCGGAGGCGGCCGCACAGCCGCGTCATCATCCTCAGAGGACTCCAGCCTACCTTGTGATGCGGCGATCAACATCTCCTCGTTTTCCCCGCCCCCAAGCGAGACAATCGGGACGGCCACGATGTACCCGATTGAAAGGACAGCAGGTCCGGTGCATGAGAGGGGGGTGTGGGCCGAGGCATGAGCGTCGGAGCTTTATTCCACACCATCACCCTCAGATCACCCTGGCCACCAGCCAAAGTGCCGCCTCTCGCTGAGACCGCAGATTGGGGTGTGGCAGAGGGGACTCTCACCCCGGCGGCTGCACAGAGATCACTGAGTCTCGACCATAACACCGAGATGGGCATGTTCCCGCAATGGAAACATGACTCATCCACAAGCGCTGCCTGCACGTGCTGTAAGCCCAAGCATGTCAGACAGCGCTCGTGTGCCCATCAGAAGGCGGCAGAGACCGACCGCACCCAGAAGCACACGGGCGAGACATCCTGACAAGGACGCGCCGCGTGTGAGCTCTTTTAGTGAGAGGAAAACCTTGCAGTCGATGCCGAAGCGCCCAGGGAAACACACACCAGCTGGATGCAGACCACTGCACAGATCAGCAGGCAGGAAGTATGCGATCGCTGGAATGCGCCGTAACACCAAGACCGACTGGAAGGCTGCTCGTCTCGAAGAAGCTGACGATAATCTCAGAAGGCTTGAGGAGTGAAGAGTGTATGTGCTCTTGGCTCCGAAGCAGAAACATAATGCGATCATGCCAGCGTTCTTCCTGATATACCCACGCAGTGGGGCAAAATCTGCATGCCCATGGCATGGGCACGGCCATTGGGCGCTTTCTAGATCTCGAAGTTGATAGTCTTCTAAGCGAAACCCCCATTCGTCAGTCACTGACGTTACTCGAAGTGACTGAACGAAAGGGAACCAATAGACCAGCCGATGGCACTGGGCATATGCTTAGTTGTACGGAGAGACAAATCAGTTTGTCTTCATGGTTTCCACCATGAACAAGTTACTTTATGGTTGCTCAGGTCCTTCCTCCTGGTCTCTTGTAATCTGGCCACTGCACGAGTCACCACCTCAGCAGTTCCTCTTTATCAGCACGGGAGGAATGCTTAGAGGTAACACAGTCAAAATCAATCTCCCCAGCAACAAGAGATGTATTGTCCTCTGCCTGAGCCGAAGAAGAGCATGCTTCAGAATTGGACACGAGGACATTCCGATCTGGAGAGTGAACAATTCACAGTGCTCACACTCGCCATGCTCAAATGCAAAACAAAACTCAGGATGTGTATCCTACTCTGTGATGGATTGTGAACAAGTAGACATGCATCGCCTAATTGTTTGTGACATGATGTTTAGCTTTTTTTTTATCTTTCATACTTTCTGCACACTGACAACTGTAACTCTAACTCCTAGCAAAGTGGATAGACAAAGAGAATGTAGCACACACACACACACACACACACACACACAATGCGGACAAAAAACCTCACGGTGCACCTGTTTCACATCTATTTATAGCCTCTCACAAGACGTCATCGTCAAAGGTTATATAAAACCAAATTCATTGCAGTGTTTGCCACACATACTTCACAACTGGTTGAACAAAGATGTTTACCCAAAGCGCTTGGAACGCAGCATTGAGAGTAGCTTTTGAAAGGGAACATCAAAACTGACCACAAACTTTTGAACGCTAGTGTATATAAATTGAATTAATATTAATTAGTTACATACACCTTTTCTTTCTTACCTCAAAAGTTTGTAACCTGTAAATAGATTTTTAAACCATTTTGAAAGTACAAATTCACAAGCATAGCGAGCATATACTATGAATAAATCATACTTCCATTAACCATGTGAATCTAACATTAGTTAGTGCTCTTTAGTTGTATAACACACAGACATGCACACACAGAGAGACATTGCGGTACACAGCTATACCCTGGCTCAATTAACCCATGCTTAATCTCGGACCTCCTATTGCAAAATCTAAAAAGAAGCCGGAGATGAACGCGAGATGCTATCTGCCAGAAAGATTACCCTGCCAGTGGTAGATCAAAGAGGGCTGGACTCTGGGCCCCAGCGATTAGCCATAATTAAACAAAGTATGTCTGTTTAAACTTCATTAGCAGCTGGGCGTTTGCTTCAACAGAGTGGGCACAACTCAAGCGTCCTTAATTAAAAGATAATCCAAAGGATTGCCCCCAATCTGCTCCCAAATTATATATTTTTCCCCCTCTGTTGTCTCCTGTGGTGTCACTAGTGAGCTTGTAAGGTGTTGCAAGGAAGTACACCAGGAACTGTCCTAGGCTTCCTTAATAACTTCTGTCCAACAAGGAGATTGGGGGTGGAGGGGATGGAGAAAGAGCGAGAAAGAGGAAAGGATGGACAGAGGGATGAACGATAAAGGTAGGAACACTGAAAGAGAGAGAGAGAGAGAGAGAGAGAGAGAGAGAGAGAGAGAGAGAGAGAGAGAGAGAGAGAGAGAGAGAGAGAGAGAGAGAGAGAGAGAGACTCCTCCTGATAACATCAATTTAGCATGCTATTATCTAAAATGGTGGTGAAGCACACGCCTGCACAGTCTGACATAAATCTTAGAGAGCTGGGGGGACATTGAATATGCATGAGCTGAAACAGATACGACACTGCCGCCACATTAATATTCCTGTCACTGGAGGTTTTCAAACTTTCAAGTGGATGACTTGAGCGAAGCCGGTCTGGAGTCACTCTAAAACAGGGGCAAAAGAATCTGATCCATAATTAAAGATGTACAAGCCTGTGAACCCTAGCAGGAGGCAAAGCAGAGCAGAGAGAGACTCTTCAATGGTGTTTAAATGAACCAACGTGTGAACAGAGTCAAGAAAGAGTATGAACACAAATCAAATCTTGTATTATATCAAATCTGCAGTGCTGTTGGTGGTGAACTGCATGGACAATCCTGACATATAATTTAGGACAGACTAAGGTAACACCAATAAAAACTGATCATGATAATATTTATTTACAGTAAATGCTAAATTAAGGCATTTTTTTTATTTAGAAAGCTCAAATAATTTCAAATAATTCACTGTATAAAAGTACCATGGTATTACCATCTAATGCATTGATATACCATGGTAATGGCCTTGTCTCAGACCTAGACATACCATCTTAAAATAGGCAAATCATCATAAAATAAAACATGTTCTAAAGTGTAAGTGTAAAGTCTGATTACAAAAATCTATCATTTTTAATAATGATTTATTGTATGTATGTGTCATATAACTTTTTTGAAAGTCAGATACATAAAATCAGCAAGACATAAATGTCATACAAATGTTGTTTCCAACACAGAATGCTATTAAAGGGGATGAGGGTGCATTCTGACTTATTTACACTGTTTAAAAAAAAACGAGTTGGACATATGAGGGAGTATTTCTGTGCCAAATACACTCCTTCAGGATTCAAACAAGTTTTGGAATGTTTTTATTTCGAGGTCCTGTATGACATCATAAAGGACAGAATTCCTTGTATGGGCACTTCTCCCAGGTGAGCATGTGCGCACATCAACCAGAGCCCATCAATGTGCTTAGTTCGAGTAATGGAAGCCATCGGCAGTGCTGTCATTTAGTTTTTTGACCACGAAATCAACAATGCAACTGAAGTGTGTTTATTTGTTCCCGGTCATGAGTCGAAACCGCAGGCGGTGAGTGAAACTGCATCAAATGTCTGTTGGCCATCAGTGCATAAGTGCATATAATGTTAACAACATGAATGTATAGTGAATTGAAAGTTATCCAGAGATAATGCCATGATGTATTGTGTGTGTGTGGCACAGGTGTGTGATCGTGACTCTTTAGCGAGTTCAGCTGTTCCGCTGTACCGATTTTCAGAAAGAATCGGTACAGTGTATCTGTCTTTTAGAAATATGATAAAACTAAAGACTCTTCGGAGATATGAATGATACTCTGTGTGTGTTATGTACCTTTTAAACACTATTTTGAGATGGAGAAAACTTTATTTCTCTGATTTATTTTGCGCAACACATCTCAGACAAACTTCACAGAAAAGTTCATGTGAGGGGAACACTGAGAGTGACCCATCTAAAACAACAGCTTGATCAGTCTCAGATGTGAGTTTGATCTTTGGATACAGAGTGGCTTTTTTTTCCTTCCTATGTGTGTTTTACAGATAGACTAAGAGAAAGATGATTCAAGTCCCTGTTTTTAATTTAACAGTGGCTGCATGAAGTTTTTGTCACTAAAAAGTGACAGATTGAAAAGCTTTTTTTTTTTTTTTGAGAACTAACTGTAAGAAAACCAAAAAGATCACAGGGTGATCAGAGATATGGCGTAGTGTTTAGCACATGTGCTCCGGCACAGTTGTAGTGCGAGAGTGACACAAGTTCAAATCTGGTTTGTGACATTTCCTCTCCCCAAAATTTCCTGTTTTCTCTGTACTCTTAAAAGAAAGAAAAATGAGAAAAAGGCAAGGCCTATTTCTGGTATTTTCCACAACACTCGTGGCCACAATAGAAGAGTCATCACTCACACAAATATTTAGGCCTAAAATTAAGATTTATGTATTTGAATTACATCCAAATTTCCATCCATTTGTATCATGCAGTTTTAACATAAACTAATAAACTTAGTGTGGAGCATGGGTTTACACACTCTAAAAAATGCTTGGTAAAAAACAACCCAATGTTGGGTCAAATATGGACAACCCAGTTATTGGGTTGTCTCAAGTAAAGATTTAACCCAACCGCAGGGTTTAAACAACTCAACCGCTGGGTTAAAACAACCCCACTGCTGGGTTAGTCCATATTTGACCCAACATTGGGTTAAAACAACCCAGCATTTTTTAGAGTGCATGTTTATCACATATTATCATGTATTAATAACCAATAAATCTGATTTGTTTCAATCTCAAAAATGTTGTGACGAGACCCTTAGCTCACAAGTAGAGGCGAGAAAGGAGATTGGGTTCATGAGAACGAGACAAGACAAGATTTTTACGCAGTATTTTTAAGAAATCCTCACTGACGAAATACAAATAGTTTGCAGGTGCATTTGAAATGTTTTAACTCATCATCTTGTAATGACTGTCATTTCAGTTCTACTTTCTGAGTATGAATTATCATATGCAATACTCAAGCCCTGTTAAAGGTTATGCCACAAACTTCCTTTTCCTGTACGATTGTCTCTTCAGACCTTAGAACTGCACATGATTTATGAGCTTCTACAACTTTCGACCTCCGAGCTGAACTCCTTTCCACAAATTGATATTAAGTGCGAACAATAAGTGCAACCATAATCAAAGTATTATTTCAGTATTCAAAGTGCAAATAGAGACAACATTTTTCTTCAAGCATGATACAGAGCTAAGAGATGAAAAACTACACAGCCCAGCCTACAGAGCCCGGCCTAAGATTGTTTTCATATTGGGAGGTATTTCCATGGCTCAGGGAGTTGCTTTCAAACAGCGGTAACGTATTGAAATTGCATTTGAATGTGCGCTCAGGTTTACTCTCACTTTCGTGATCGTGTGTACTCTGTGAATAGGGAGAGGTTGTGCTGAACGTGCATTTTACCTAACACTTATGTTGCGCAATGAATCCTCCACCATGGTCCTGTCAGTCTTCTCGTCACGTGATCAGTGATCAGTGCTGCACATTATGTACGACTCGAACAGCTTGTTGAAGTGACCGTTAAGGTTGATTTATACTTCTGCGCCGGACCTGCGGCGTAGCCATGGGCTACCCGTCGATTTTCATTTAACTTCTGCGTCCTTGTCTACGCTGACGTGCAGTTACACATGCAGAGGGAGCACGTGCACCCCTGAGGGAGGGGTTCTGGCAGACCAATCACAGCGGTTGCGGAGAATTGTCGTGTTGTTACATTTTTGGAGATGTGCACGTCAGGCTACGTCGTAGGCTATGTGTGCATAGCTACGGCGTACACTCGAAACATAAGTATAAATTGGGCTTTATCCACCTGAATTAAATTGTAATGTAATGTAAATGTAGCGATGACATATTCTATTCTAACTTCACCCTCACACTTCTCAAGACAATATGACACAAGACAGCTTTTCACCTCGATGAGAAATCTTGTCCCAAATTGAATCTCAAGTGATTTTTCACACCCCTGGTGAAAAGTCTGTTAAATGTTGCCCCGCCTAAAAAACCTTTTGCCCGCCTGTTTGTTTTTTTTTGTTTTTTTACTGCTTTGGTAAAATAGTACTCAGACCAGTCAAGTAATGTTTACTTGGGTTATCTAAGTAAAGTAAACAGTATATTTACTAAATTGTTTTAAGTAAATTCAACACATTATTGGACATGAAGTAAAGTTAACTAAAAAGTCTTAATAAGAACAACTGTTGGATTTTACAGTGACTTTTTAACTGAATGAACCAGACAGGATTTATATGAAATATATGAATGACATTAGCAACCTCATTTTGTAACCAAACTAACTGTATACAACATATATGTTTCACATCCACACTTGCAGTGTTGGTTCAGTAAATCCATATGCATTATTAAGTTATAGTTCTAGAAGTCTCCATATTTTATATTTGCTTCATTCATAATCATTAGTGGGTTTGGCTTGGTTATTCGTTATACAGACATTATTCAATCCACTCCTGTATATGAACTAGGCAATCTGAGTCACACCTGTTAGTAAATATGGTTCTCAATCGCAGATACTGACTGAGTAGCCTTATATTATATGCAAGCGGTGTTAAACATATGAATCACAGAGTGCAGTGAAGTTCAGAGAGGAGACTGAGAATTTGCTGAAGCGAGACGTTGCTGTTCATGGGACACTCTTGACATGATGTTTACAATGAGTCTTCCAAAGCCATATAACTGCCTCTCCAGCCTGCTCTATTCAGATCGATGGAGTTCAATCTTCCGTGGGATTACATCTACAATCCACATGGGGGAAGGACATACTTCACTAAGACCCATACAAGGAAACGTAGAGGAACCTTTCGGGTGCAGCAAATAAACAACGAGTTCTTAACTGATGTGTAAATGTCTGAACTTGTCGAAAAGACCTCTCTATCCAGTGTCAAAGCAACAGTGGAAGATGGGCTACGATGGTAAAACACAGCCGGTTTAGAGAGACGAGTGTCCGTAGAATTGTTAACAGGCATATTTCGTAAATTGATCCAGCTCACAAAACAAGACCAGGAGAACAGACACATAGCCTGACCTTGACCATCTCTTAAGCACAGCAACCATAAATAAATAAAATGGCCTCTTTTGACAGGAGCTGTCCATAGTTTGCGCGCACACACGCTCACTCGCTTACACACTCTCTTTGTTTGGAGTGTTTGTGAGTGTTCAGGTCATTCATCACAGCCTGCCATATCCTAGTCTCCCCCTCAAATGTATCCATTTTGTCCCTCCTTGCTCTTGCCCTCTGTACTGTGTCTCTGTAAACCATGGACTCTTGTGGTGATTAGAGTTATAGAGATTGCTTTCTCTGTGTGTGCGTGTGTGTACAATATGTATATGTAACACACACAAGCTGCACAAGCTTCTTAAGCTGCAAGCTATAATTAAAAGTAAAATTGTTGTAATTAAAGTTAAATTACGGCAAAGCTGCCTTTTTTGAAAAAGTATTTAGCTACAAGCTACTGAAGAAAAGTAAGTACACTAAAGCTAGTTAAGAGGGAATATATGTTTAAAATATGTAACCGATCAGATTATAAACTACAATCAAAGCAGAATTTGGCTCACTGGCTCAAGCACTTTTAATGGAGGTTTATTTAAGATAATGAACCGTATACCTTGGGCAGACCAGAGCAGCCGGTATAAAAAGCCCAGCTAAAGGTGTTTTTAACCTTTTCCTGTAATACAACCAAGCTCTTGCAGCAAGGTGCTGAGGTCAGGCCTTTAAATAGCAAGCAGAAATTTATCCTACTGTCCCACTTGGCCTCCGAATGCTCCTTTGCTCTCACCTCGCCGTTCGTTACGTTAATTTAGTGACTCGCGGTTCTTGCCCATGTCAGCATGCTGAACTGAATGGCCAAATGTCACGGCACTACAATGGCTGGAGAGGACTTGTCAGCCACCTTGTATCAGTACATGGCAGCTGCACAGGAAGATAATAGATTAATTTCATGAGTGTCAGAGCCCTACAGGACAATATTGCTTTTCTGAGCTTTTCCCCCTCACTATTCCTCTCAGAGGGGTGGAGCGGTGAGAGTGGAATAGGGTCGAAGTGGTTTCATTCACAGCCGCTGGACAGATACGACAAGGACAGGCCATTTTGACCTAATTACTTACGGAGTGGTATGGGATACCTCAATACATTGACACAAAAAACCCTTCAAATCAATGAGAAATGGAGAATGGCTCTCTTTTTCACTCATAAATATAATTCTGAATCTATGTTAAATGCTTCATGAGATAAAGCCCGAATGAGAATTACAAGAGTGGATGTCGCATATGCAGGGGACATGAAGAAAAGGTATTTTACAGACCCCACAGAATGTACTTGTTAAGAAATACCAGCGCAAAACAAGGCATCATTCTTCAACAGTAATGTCGGAATTTAAACGCTTGTGCATGTGCGATGCTTTCTCTATTCACTCGTCTCTAGAGCATTACTCCAGTGACATCTCACTGGCATAGCTAATATTCCGATGATGCAGCAGAAGTCCTTGGAATTCTTGCCCAGGCATTTCTTGGGGTGTGGAATGCGTCTATGTTACATGTGTGATCTACACTTCAATAGAATCTCTTCCCCTTATGAGGACAAGGAATGTGACAGAGCCTGATGATTTTAAAGACTGTCAAATGGAAAAAAAGAGAGAAAAGAACAAAGAGACCATTGACCATTGAGTGGATTGAGACGTATGAGAAAACACAGCATTATTATGTGACGCCAGAGTCTATCTGCTGTTTCTCGAGATCACGCGCATAGCCAGAATTACAGAGCACACCAACACATAGCTGTCATTCTTCAACTCCCACTGCGGGATGCCACCCTGGTCAGAGCCATTTGCATGTGTGATGTCACCGCAACGCATACGGGATTGGAACTGCCGGACGGTTCATTATACGTTCCAGCGATGTTCTCTGAGCGCTGCCCGGAGGCCATGTATTTATCATGGCAGGACAAAGTAATACGTGGTCTGGGTGCTAAAACCAATGCTAATGTTTTGGGAGAGTTTTTCCACATTTCAACATTCTCTTGGCGTTTAGTAAACCGAGGTGAGAATAAAGATGATTCTGCAAAGTGTCAAATAACGCTCATCTGGTTAGCGTGATTCGTATGACCTTCCTTGACATGGATTGGATGGAGGATCTCTAAGGCGTTGGTGTTTGCTTCATAGCGCCGCTTTCCCATGTTTGCCTGTGAATGTTAACTAGCTGGTCAGGGTCCTGTCTTAGAAGAGCCAGAGCCTTCACGAAGGGGCACCCTGTAATTGACACAGTCAGGAGGCAACAGAAAGGGCAAAACAAAAGTCTATTCAAGGCCAAATCCTCTTATAGACTCACCCATCCCCCCCTCTTAAAATGAAAAAGGAGAGAAAAGAAAGAATATGAAGGAGGAGAGGAGAAAGAGAAGTGTAAAAGGTCTGTATAAATGGCCTACAGCCATTAAGTAATGAAGAGTGCCTGATCACTGACTGTTGGTGAAGTTCGGTCCTTTTCATTATTGACGTCCAGCTAATTTTCCTGTTTACTTGCCCTTTCCAAAGTAAACACAGAATATGTGATCTTTTGCATTCCATGTTGCTTGCGTAAGACATTATAATATAAGGTCTTAGGTCAGTTTGTTCCATCTAAAAAGAAACCAGACTAAACTTTTGCCCCTCTTGTAAACTAGCGACTTCACACTTTTGGTTGATCGATATATCGTAAATCAAAATGAACATGCTGAGCTATCGGCATATTTCAAAATAAACCCTAAAGTGCTATCTTAAACGAGAGCAAATGTGAAATTATCTCCATAATTGACTAGCACGGTCATTTTCATTTTCCTTTCTCAACCCCCTCATGAATTCATGCTTGTCACATAATTCGCCCCCATCACCTGAAGATGTGAGGCTTGCTTGCCTGCAGCCCAGCGCAGCCGTTATTGTTCCTTAACAGCCCATAAATCCGCATGGAGATGTTTGCTAAAAGCGGAATCTGGGTCAAAGGTCACCCTTGCTATCCTTTGGCCCCCTCTCACCAGATGGCACCTCTAACTTTCCCAGGCTGTCATGCAGCAGCCAATGGCTGGCCCACCTCTACAGCTCCCGGGTGCTCTGGTTCCTTTGTGCTCGGCAGTCTAAACAAAGATTCTTCTCCTTTTCTGGCACTAGGGGATTCAACTACGTGTAAACAGGAAGAGAAACCTAACTACAGTGCATGGCATTTCAGAGGCAAAGTTATTTTAAGACCTTATCAGGGTTATATGAGAAAAAATATGTCTCAAGTATGTGAATATTGTAGTGTGTTATTTACAATTAGAATAGCCTAGTTTAATGTTTACTTTGCATTATACCAGGCTGTTCATGTAAACAGCATGCTATTAGTTGCTTGATAAAACAAATGTACAGAAAAAAAAAATGCATCATTAGCCCAATTCAAATTTCATATTGCAAGCTAAATATATATTTGTAAAACACTGGCTTAATTCTAATACTTTTAGTAGCAAAATTAGGCAATTTTATTGCAATAAAGCATTATTAATTGTGCGGGTAATGACTTAATCTATGCAAATCGCCATATAAATATTGATATGACTTACTCCTACTCTATGTAAATGTAAAACATTAGAGGTGTAATCTCTTTTTGAACCATGACGGTAACTGTAGATATTTACCAAATTAATAAATATGTGCTTATTTCAGCAGCACATCATGCAAATAGATTGACTTAAAATATACAGTGCTCTTGTATACACTAAGAACCACACAGTCCTCATTCTTATTCTCTTTTTAAAGTTTTCTTTGTTTAACTGATTTCCCTTCCAAAATGTTAAGTTCCACTACATATACATTATGTTAACAGACAACCAATAAACGCAAACAGATGAATGATATGCGAAGCTCTCAAAGCATATTCACAGTTATTTAATGCACTGCTACTTATCAGTAAACTCTATTACTAAATGCAACTTGCTCACGCAACGCAATGCATCCTAGGCTAAAGAATTCGCCATAAAAGCCTACTTGCTGTAATGTGGTATTTTCTCCTTATGATTAACTCACTTGCAAAGCAGCTTTTCTAGCGCTAATGCCGAGACAGACTGTTTTACATTTCTAATTTGTCATTTCAATAGGAGGGGTAATAGCTTGAAATGCCTACTCTAGGCTAAGCTCCTTATGCTCACTTATGCGTTTTAAAGATTTTGTAAGACTGAACTTAACAGCCCAGGTAAGGAGGTCCACTCCTCACGCACGTAAACAACGGATATGAAGTCCACAGGTTTCCAAAAAGCTCAGCTCAGCGAGGGGCTAGCATTTTCATTCATATTTAGTTCAGGTTTCCTCCCGACAAATGCACTTGTGGGAGATGGCTAAAAAGAAAGTGGAACGACTGCAGTCTGGTTTCCTACAGGTTTGTGATCCCAGAGCTGCAGTCTTGAGGTGAAATACTGATTTGTGAACTTGTCAGGGGGAACAGGAATGGCGGAAAGGCGACGAGGCTAAGTATGTCACCAT
Source organism: Gobiocypris rarus (assembly GCA_023029165.1). Lineage (NCBI taxonomy): Eukaryota > Metazoa > Chordata > Actinopteri > Cypriniformes > Gobionidae > Gobiocypris > Gobiocypris rarus. The sequence goes on along the minus strand of CM040916.1, from coordinate 40,095,610 downwards.
GGCTGTGGTGGGGCAATGCTGCTCGGCAGGATGGCCCACTCTCCTGTTTGCGCCAGAATCTCACTCCTGAAACCAGGGCAAGCCTCTAGTGAACAACAAAAAAAGCAACCATCATAAAAAGGAGAGAGGAAAGTGAAACAGAGTGGATTGAAAATATACAACTGAGAGAGAACAGAAAGTCTAAGCTAACACTGATGTTGTACACAAGTAGTCAGGTAGTCAGTGTTCATTTCTTCTTCTTTTTTTTTAAGAGAAAGGATGATTAAATATGAATAAAAGAACATTCTTTAAAGCATGAATGCCCTAAAACTGCAAAAATAGCATCAGACTAGGACTATGATGACAAAAGCAGTATTTCATAGACCATAACCAAGAGATTCCAGATGGCTTTGTTTCATAACTCTGTGACCTACTGACATCCAATTGGTGTGCTTGAAGAACCTGATGGCTCATAACCTGAAAACATTCCACAAAGCGATTTAATTGCTAACTTAGCATTAGCAATTCCTCAGTTTATTTGTGCACGCAATACTGCATTCTCAAATCAAGCCCTACTTCTTCGACAACACCTAATGAAAAATTAAATAGAAATACAACATTGAGAATAGGACGATGAAGTAATCTCCATGTGAATTGAGGGGGCACAGGGCATTCACTAAAATCCCCATGTTAAAACCAACACACTTAGAATTCTCACATTAAATCTTTCCATTGCATCTAAAAACTCTTCCACCATTGGGTAAAATACATTGCTTAAAGCAGTCTGACACACTTTGGCATTGGGCAGATGTTTGGAAATAATTTAAACCAAGACAGTGACATTGAGTTTCCCTCAGATCTAGGCAGCATAAACAAGCGTTGGTATTCTCTCAGTTCTGGCAAAAGCACTACTGAGAGTAAGAGAGTTCTTTGATCGCGAGCAGTAAAATAAAGACATCTGAATTTGTGATGGATGACTTTTGTTGGCAGAGGGAAAAAAATCTGAGGGTCAGACCCTGAGATGTAGCTTGAAGGTTTAAACAGAACTGGCCTTGCTGATTTGTAAAATTAATTCTGAAGTCTTAAGGCCAAGGTTGTAGACACATATTCTAAACAGAGCTCTGATATCAACTCAACACCACATCATGCTAGCATATTCCCCTGATTCAAAACAAATAAACCAACGAAGACATTTCAAGTAGTTTTCTGGTACTATATGTACCATTTGTAAACACTCGGGATGTGTTGAGGTTTGATGTTGAGGAATTAGAAGACCACAGAATTTAATCAATATCTTGGCCATGGAAGTGAGACGTGCTGCCAAGTGAGTTGGCACACACAATATGTCTTATTCAGGCACTATAGAGAGAGAGAAAAGACAAATTGTCCTTTTTAGGAGGTGTGCTTTGACCCCTTGGGACTGACCACATTGGTTATCCTGCCTACAATTCAATGATGAACCACAGAGGGGCGCACTGTATAAACTCAGTGATATGAAACCTTTGATTTTGTTTGTAATGTTAACATTATAGACAATTATACAACAGTTCTCTGTTATGCAAGCTTCCTGCAAGAATTCATTTAAACTCCCAAAGAAATGGAATAACTTTTAACAGCTGAGCATGTTTGGGTTTTTATATGTATTAACTAAATATCCCAGGGTTTTAAACTATGGTAACTGTTTAATGTTGTGTTAGCTAACACCTTCATTCTTTCTTTCATTTGAGGAAGTCTATTGCAGATATCTATCTATATCTATCTATCTATCTATCTATCTATCTATCTATCTATCTATCTATCTATCTATCTATCTATCTATCTATCTATCTATCTATCTATCATCTATCTATCTATCTATCTATCTATCTATCTATCTATCTATCTATCTATCTATCTATCTATCTATCTATCTATCTATCTATCTATCTATCTATCTATCTATCATCTATCTATCTATCTATCTATCTATCTATCTATCTATCTATCTATCTATCTATCTTTCTATCTATATATCTATCTATCTATCTATCTATCTATCTATCTATCTATCTATCTATCTATCTATCTATCTATCTATCTATCTATCTATCTATCTATCTATCTAGATATATATACTGAATCTGTACATGTGTATAACAGCGGTTGCAGATGCACAGTCAAGTGCTCTTGAGTGTTCACAGACTGGTTTTGACCATTCCAATATGGCCAACATCTTACGAATAACAGCCAATAGAGAGCAGGCAAATCTCCTTATGGTAAGCAAACCTTTGTGAAAATGAAGTACACATTATAATACTTTTAAAAATAACTTATTAATAACTTATTTCAGAAATAATATACTTTTAAAGAATATACTTAAGTGATAACTAAATGTAACATTTCTAGACAATTAAATGTTAGTTGCAAATAAATGTAAATGTATGGTCATTTTATATTTAATGCAATTAGCTAATATATATATATATATATATATATATATATATATATATATATATATATATATATATATATATATATATATATATATATATATATATATATATATATATATATATATATATATATATTTTTTTATGTAGTAGGCCTATATGTAATTTCATATGTCATTCTGTCATTTATTGTTCTTGAAATATATATTTAAAAAAATAAAAAAAGTTTACTTCTGAACTTAGTATGCTTTAGTATGTTAGTCAACACTTTAGAGCAAAACTTTTAATTAGCAAAGGGATAGTTCACCCCAAAAAAATAATTTACTCAACCTCAAGCCATCCTAGCTGTATATGACATTCTTCTTTCAGACGAACACAATCAGAGTTATATTAAGAAATGGCCTGGCTAATCCAAGCATTATGAAGACAGTGAATTGCAGCCCAAAAAGTCCATACATACATTATAAAAGTAATTCACACGGCTCTGGGGGTTAATAAAGGTACAAAAAAAAAAAATAATCCATATTTAACACTTTCTAAAGTAAAATATCTTCCGCCTTCTGTATTCAACTTGAATATGGAAAGCGGTCTGCCGGAAGCTAGACATTTTATTTTATGTGTTAAATATGAATATTTTTCATACAAAAACCCATCAATTCACTTCAGAAGGCTTTTATTAACCCCACGGAGCTGTGTGGTTTACTTTTATAATCAATGTATACACTTTTTTGGGCTTCAATTTGGGGCTGCCATTCACTGACATTATAATGATATAAAGCCAGGACATGTTTTAATATAACTCTGATTGTATTCGCCTGAAATAATAATGTCATATACACCTTGCCTTGTAACCTAGGAACAGTGTAACAAAAGTGTACTCTCTTTAAGAACACTAAATGTGCCTTTTATTTCATTAATATTATATTGTCTTTAGCTACAGTTTTTTTAATTTATTTTTTTATCTACTTTTAGGATTTGTACACCACAAGTGTTCATTCAATAAAATTAAGGGAAGCGGTTGGCTAACTGAAAAAAATATCACAAGGGTGGCCAATTCTGCCATTGGAGGGCCACTGTCCTGTGGAGCTCAGCTGCAATTAAACACAGCCAGCTTTAGTTGAGGTCTTCAGAATTACTGAAAACCACCAGGCAGGTGTGCGTGGGCAATTTAGAGCTAAACTCTGCAGGACGTTGTTTCTCCAGGAGAAAGACTGGACACTCCGATATAAAACAACATATTTAATTTGATCATTTATAGCTTTCATATATAATATGTGTTGCATGTAGTTTAAGAGATATTAATGGTCTACAAAAAAGGGATTCTGTGGGGCCACACTTTTCCACTTTGGACTGAGCTACCGTATTACTGTTGCTGAATTGTGACGTTATATTATTTTTTTGTCGTTTCGGAATTATCATTTGGATACCAATGTTACTGAAATAATATTTAGATTTACAGGGTAAAGTGGCTTTTCAGAGAAAGCTCATTTATCTTTGGCGCAAAAATTAGACGGACACATAAGGGTGGAGAAAGACGTAAACAGAAAGAGAAAGGAAGCCCAAGCCACTCTTAGGCCGTGGGTAGAGTGCTGTGTGAAAAGGGCTTCAGCCTTTGGCTCTCTGTGCATTTTAACACACCATAAATCATTCTCCTAGCCGTCCCATGTATTCCGTGAATGATATATTTTATTTACACTACAGAGGAAAACACACATGGTCGTTATTAATCATCTCCCACCTTTAATAATGATTCAACTTCCACTCATTCATCACACAACTTCTAAGCTGGGCTTAACACAAAAATAAAAAAAGGGTGAGAAAGAGACAGATGAAATAAAACAAACAGTGCTGGCTAACAAGCAAGCTTTTTCAGAGGTTAAGGAACAAAGGGACTAATAGCGCTATTTTCCTATTGTGAATACAATGACAATAAAATATAGTCTGTTGATCACGCGGCTTCAGGTTCTGGAATAAATACCTGAGCACGGTCTTGCTAACCTCACTTATCTTTTTATTGCTAGGTAAACATTAGCAAAGAGCCAGTGAAGTCCCTTTGTTTTCTCTCTAAAGTCTCTTGTAATGACGAGATACAAATATAAACATACACATTTGTGCCATAGGAATCTTTGTGTTCCACTCCGTGGCTGCATTTGTGTCAAAATTCATTAACAGTGCAGTAGACGGTTATCCCTCATAACACTGAGGCACAGCCAGTCTTCAGTGAACATGAGCAGTGTTGAAGCTCTCTGTAGTATATTGGTGTGAAGAAAAAAAACCTCCTGCAAGCACTTATGTCAGATACAGCCCTACATGTCTTTCAGTCGGCATTGATTTCTGTAGTTATTAGAGATTTAGCCACATATCTGTCTCACCGCAGACATTGTAAACGATATCCAACAGTACAGTCTGTTTGGATAGTCTCCAGATCACACAGTACACACATGAAGTGGATGCTTTAGGGAAGCAAGGGAGGCACAAGGGTGAAGAATTAATCAAATTTCTACCATCTAATGTCCGAATCAAGTTTCGAGTGGCTAGCAACGAATGGCAGATTGTAATTTTTACCCCCAAAATTACATTTTCATCATTTACCTTTATGTCATTCCAAATCTGGGCCTCGAGATGACTTAACATGATTTAAAATAAATTTACATAATGAATGAATGAATGGATTTGTATCTTTATCCAATAAATTCTAAACAGCTGGAATATTCTGTAAATTCAATGGTTAACCATTTGATGCATACTATTACACGGTGTAATCAGAGACCAGCCTGGGCTGCATTTCCCAAAAGCATTGTAAGCCTGAGTAGATTGTAGAGACAATGGTGGCTTTTGGGAAATGCAGCCCAGGCTGGTCTTCGGAGCGTACGATCACACTGGTGTGATTAGAACATTCACTGCATCATTCAAACTATATAAATTGACGACGTATTTTATTCATATCAGGTACACATTTTGTAGGTATTAGTAACTATAAAATGTACTCCATTCTTCACAGGTCACTTACTTTCATGAATTGACGTGTTGTAAATCCGACAGATACGATTCTCTAAAAAAAGAGTAGAAACCTTTAAGAACATTCAGTTCTTAAAACTTCTAGAATCGTTCATTAAATGTTTGTGATTATGTTAAAACCCTACTTTTGCGAACTAGTCCTAGGCTTTTCACTGAATAAAACCAATGCAGTACGATTCTCTGGACTCTCCTAATCAATAATTATCAAAAAATTAAACTTTGGGTCGCTATAACGGTCATTTAAAAAAATGGCAAACTATACTCAAAAGCCTATTAATCCTGAAGAAAAACTCAAAACTTCACAAAAAAATAGGTGAGCACATGCAGCATATGACTCTAAAGATACATCACAATACTTTTATAGAGAGTGCAATGCTGAAGGTTTATTTAATCAACATTTGTACTAGCTTATGGATTAGCTTCAACGCTATTAGATACAGTTGAAGCTATCAGGCAAGTCAAATGCTGATATCATGGTCTTTAAGTGTGATTCAAATGGTAACAATCATCAAAATAGTTTTGATTCCTTGAAAGGCAGCTGTTTGAAGCCACCAGGAGGCCAGCGAAATAAAGACAATCAAGCAGATCAGCGCTAACAGCTTGCGCTCCTCCCTTCTTCCTTACAGAGGCATTCTCCCACGAAATAAACCAGCGTTACAACAGATTGATTTAAATGTCTGTGTGTTTTCGAGCACCTCTATGGCAGACTCAACAAAAGGGATGAGTTTACAATACCACCCCTTACATCCAAATAATTTATGGCACGCCATGCGCTCAGCAAAGTGCAGCAAAAGGCACCTGGCCTAAAACATAAAAGAGCACATAGCACCAGAAAGAGAAGGATTTACCTTGCAAAATAAAGTGGGAAGTAATTGAAACAGTGCAGAAGTGCGCTTTTGATTATGTTGTGGATGCACTCCGTCTTGTCATAATGGTTCTTGTCTCCTGAACCGCAAAACCATGTATGCTTAATGAAGCAAAAACAGCTCCACATGAAACAGCTATCTCCATCTTTTGAAGGCAATATTGCTATCATAAAGCATGCTCGGAGTAATAGAAATAAGATTTACACATGGTCCGGCTAATGCATGCTAAGGAGGTTAACTGCTGTGTTTCTTGACAACCCAAAAGGCGGCTCCATCTAATAAGGGTGGCAGCGTCTTTATGGTCTCTCTCTCAGGATGACTGCTTCTCACTGGCAGCACCAGCATTGTTTATAAGGCAGCATGTTGAATATGCAATATAAACAGCTAAAAAACAAAACGATTCCCCTTATGCAGACAATAAATGGGGTGAATATGAACATCACTTGTGCTGTCTGAAGAGACTGCATAATTCATTGTTTACAAGTGCCGTTGCTAAGGGTGATACTGTGATTATTACTCATATCAATTGTAACCTATTGACACAAGCACTGTATAATATGTTTGCAGTAAAAGCTGCTATTATCATGCTGGCATTAAAATGACTGATGTGTAAACTGGTCTGTCTATTGTATAGTAAAGCAATAGCCCACAGAAGGCCATGCATTATGGGGGTTTTACCATAGGTAAGGGGTGTTCTTAGGCACAATGCCAGATAAGCAGATAAGTAAAGGTGTAAATAAAATAATAAAATACATAAATGTTCAGTTAACAAAATATTCAATACAAGTTAAGCCCAATCTTCAGCACTTATACTGCATTTGAAGTTGATTACAGCACAACGTAATTTCCACTTGTCCCTCCTTTCTCTCTCTTTTTAAATATATATTTTAATTATTCATATTTAATATTCACAATTATGTCCATATTTTTTTAACCATTATTCGCATACCTCTGTTCTTTAGTGACCCGGGACGTCATTCAACCTTTTTAGTATTCCTCAATCAATTCATTATAAACAATATAATTATACAATTATAAAAGAATGCCTGTTTTCTTCTTCTTGTTTTTTTGTTGTTGTGTGTAACAGTGCAAGTATATTTTTTTCTGCACAACAATAATTGAATCTTTGATGACTGAATAAGTGCAAATTCACATTTTGTCCACAAGGTGGCACAATGTCTGACACACAATGATTAAGTGACGTTTCACTCATAGTTTCCGCAGGCAGAAAACAAAAGAAGAATCATGAAGAATCATCAGCAGAACTTGAAACGTCTCAGAGATTTACTGCAGAGCAAGAACTGAACACGATCAAATATTAGTGTCGCTGTCACTTGATGGTAGATCTGGTGAAGAAACTGTCAACGATCAAAATATTGATTTTGAAGATGTTGAAAATGATAGTTTTGAGAATACGTTTGAGATCGCAAATATGAGCCAGATGCTGAATGTACTGGGAAATGAGCTCTGATGAGGACACTGATGATGATATAAAACATCTGCTTAAACTGAACCCTTTCAAGCTCCAAAAGGTAATATACTTTATTACGTTTTTCTGTAATTGTTACTCTAATATTTTTTTCTAATATTTTTTATATTATTGCATCAGGTAGAGATCCATCTGTGTTAGATATAGATTTGTGTCGCTAAATACCCAAAAATGTAATAATGATTGGCGAATCATTCATGCATTTAAGGGTCAGTAATTACTCAAATTCACAATTCTTTAGGTAAGTAAAGCACTTTAATATCTTTTATTATCTTCTTTTATTATTTGCCTGCAGAGCTCACACTCTTAACTCTAAGAAAGAAACCAAACAAAATTTGTCCAGTTAGTTTTTATGCCCTACAATTTTTTTTTTTTAATAGTTCCAAAAGAATGCAAAGCAACAAGCTTTTCCAATTCCTGCTCTCTATTATTCAAACTCAACAAACACAGACAAGCAGAGTGATACAATGAACAATGAAAAGTCTGGACTGTATATCAGCCTACTGGGATGCCTCACAGCCAATCAAATAAAAAGACTAGAAATAACTGTAAATAATAATAATAAAACAAAAAAAAAAAAAAAAACGATTTTCTGTTCAACACGAGGTCTTTCAAATTATCCTTACTAATTAGGGAATAATTAAGCTGCTGTCGTGTTTGACGGCAGAATAATAAGTGAACATCATATCTTAAAGATGAGAAATACATTTAGCTCAGACCTATTACTTTTCGGTGACTGTTTTAACCCCCCTCCCATCCTATCCCTGCACATTCAGCTTTGTTATTCACAGCAATCACATTCCACCAAAATGTCACACAGTCCTGACAAATACCCATTAACATGATTTTTCCCTCCTTTCCCACTTTTGCCTTCTCAAATTTGGTCTCTCCCCTATTTGTGCAGATGATGTATTGAAATCCATGAGCCTATAATCCTATTAATACAGCTCTTGTCCATGTTACATTTATTTTCCTCCTAATCTTCTGCTCCGGCCTCCTCTCTCCCGCTCTCCTCTTGTCCTTTGGCTGACCCCGGCCCACGTACTCTCCTCTCTGAGCTGAGAGATATTCAGATTGATACCAAATATAATGGTCATTGCGGGTTTCATAACAAGCTTCCTGATGGTGTGATCAAGGGCTGTTTAGCTTGAATGACCGCGTCAGCCATCTTCTTGAACTGAGGGCAGGCTTATGCCAAACCAGAGAGAGCCGGATGGGAATGTTTACAGTGTCATTCTGTGAAATGCTATCAATACTTGACCTTTCTGCTATTATACGACTATGATGGTACAGACAAAATAGTTGCAGAAAATGTATTTTGTAAGGCTCTAAGTGTCATACTTTTTAAAGTTCTACATAAACATCGCATTAAAAATGATTTGTGTACGCTGCATACTCACATAGAACCAGTGCATGATGGGAGTTTTTCATAAGAGCTTACTGTAACTCATTTCTAAAAAGGGGGGAAAAGATGTATTTCATCCTTTAACTAGATCGTCCGGATGTCTGCCTTGATGTCTGCATAGGCGATGAAGGCCCCACAAACACGTAATCCTAATGGAAATCCTTGTCATACATGCCCCAGTAATGGTTTATGGTTCGGACCATAAGCGCCAATCCAAACCCAGTCCTCCAAACCCATAAACCAATCAGTTCCACAGCCAAATCCAAATGAATCAATTCCAAACTTCAGATGGCCACAGACGTGCTCACTTACCTATCATCCCACAGAGAATGGCCTCAAATAGAGTATTTTTACAAGCTCGGAACACTTCATGGAGTCTAATGAATGTGAATGGACCTTGAGTGAAGTGAAGACATGTATTTACATCTAGAATCTTCTTTACATGCTGAGAGGAAGAGGGTGGTTTACTAAGCTCCTCACAGGATGAGGGAGAGATCCTGATGGAGCGCACACTGTGGACAACAAACGAACCACATTAGCCAATCACAATCTCTCTTATGGAGGAAAGATGGCATATGTCATTTTTTTGCAAGCACTTAAAAGTGACAATTTAGTTTTACAGTACAGTATGTTTATAGTAAACGCTCACAATGTGTCTTTTCTCTCACGTCAGCGAAAATGCAGACGTGTCTACAACACTTTTCTGTGATATTAATCATCACATCAACAAATAGCTCATTATGGAAATGTATAATATGTAGCAAATATGTGGAGATTTACAGTCAGCTACATTCTTTAGCAGTTTATATTCGTTCTTCAATTAACATAAACTAATATTTAAAGGCATCAAGTGTGTGGTGATTTGTTGTCATAGTCAGAAATAGGCAAATGGAAAGACATTTTTGCACGGATAGTTACTGAGGTGAATATGTCATTGAATAAATGCCAAACAATAAAAGCGAGACATTGAAGGAGTAACTAAAAAGTTTAATGTGGCTTTCAGTTCACCCCATACATAATGCCTTGTGAGTGATGAAACATTTCCCATGATTCACAGAGGCCTCTGTCAGCAGTGATGTAAAAAGCCCTAGAGGCAGGGACAAGCACCTAGCCTCCGTTTCATTTCATTTTAATTTGCTCCTCAGCAGAGAGAAAGAAAAAAAAGTTTTTAATGGGAATGGAATTTAACCTCACAAAAAAACCTGAAGGAATTCCGAATGGATGTAGAATTTATGGAATTTGTTAATGGCTGTACAAACAGGAATGCTTGGACATCAAATTTGTATGCAGAAATGTGGCATTAATTAAAAATCATAATCAAAATATCTGTAGGGATGACATATGAGGTCATTTTCAATGTCTTGATATTACACAAATAAACTATTTCTAAAGCATTTGGGATTTTTATTATACTATCACAAGTGCAGATACTGACCAACAAGACAAATTCAATTTACATTTAAATATCTTATCTCTCTTGTTAAATGCCTGACGAAAAAAATAACTGTGACAAAAAAGAAAACCCCCATGTGTCTCACATAACCTCCTGTTTGTAACTGGAAAAGGAACAAGTTCTAATGGTGCAGAGGGAAGAGTGGAGAGCAAATGGAAGCCCTCATTAAAACATCTCCAGCTGTATTGTGGAGGGGGGGAAAAAAGCTTGGCTGAGGTGCTCAGTGATGTTAATAGAGATCAAATGGAAAGGTAGTGCAAAAAAAGAAGCAGGTTCATTACTCTGGTAGAGGGTAAAACACACAGACACCTCTCATACAGAGACAGCTATAATGGGTCAAGCAGCTAATGAACATCAGACAGACAGACAGACCAATAGGGTGGTTATGATGGGAAGGAAGAACGAGAGACAGACAGATAGACAGAGAGTGAAAAGCCTCTAGGTCCAGACTTTGAAGATGTCCGGGTCACATTGGCGAGCACAGATCCTTTGTTCTCATTCTCTTTTATAATTTGATCACTTCCTACATGGAGAATTTCTTAAAAGGGAAATAACATTCTAAGCGGCGTTGGAGAGAGTTACTTTAAAAAGTAATGCGTTACAATATTGTGTTACGTCCTAAAAAGTAACACATTTTGTTACATAAGTTAAGTGATTAATGACTTTTAATCAACTTTTAATCAATACAAAAGTATTAATAATAATAATAATAATAATAATAAAACAACAACAACACAACATACTGACCCCAAACTTTTGAATGATAGTGTACATATGTATGTCAGGAAATCAAACATACATATGCAGATCTTGATATAATAACTAATGCTGGGCAATCGATTAATCGCATCTAAAATAAAAGTTTGTGTTTACATAATGTACAGTTCTGTGCAAAAGTCTTAGGCATGTTGGTATTTTCACACGAAAAATGTTTTTAAGCCAGTTATTTATATATGTTACCTTAGTGTGTCAGTAGGAAATATCAGTTTACATTTACAAACATTCATTTTGCAATTAATTTTAATAATCCAGTGAGATTATTATTAAATGTACATATATATTGTATATATTCAAGAAATATTTGCATATATATATATATATATATATATATATATATATTTTATATATTTTATAAAAACATATTTTTCTTAAATATATATATATATATATATATATATATATATATATATATATATATATATATATATATATATATATATATATATATATATATGCATTTTTCTGTATTTATATATACATAATAAGTATACACAGTACACATACATTACGTAAACACAATTATTTTTTTTTTTTTTTGCGATTAATCGATTGCCCAGCACTAATAATAGCATAATATTTCTTAATATTATCAATGTTGATTTTTTTTACTAAGGTTCACCGGGATTATTTAATGAATGGATTTATTTAATAAACAAACAAACAAACAAACAAACAAACAAAAAAACAAACAAACAAACAAACAAACAAACAAACAAATAAAAAATAAATAAATAAATAAATAAATAAATAAATAAATAAATAAATAAATAAATAAATAAATAAATAAATAAATAAATAAATAATATTTTATAACATTATTAAACTCTTTACTGTCACTTTTGATCAATGTAATATACATGCTTGCTTAAAAAAAAAGATTATTTGTAAAAAATAAAATTAAACAAACAAATTGGAACTGAACAAAATCCTAAACAAAAGTCCTTTGCGAATTAGTTGATGTAGTTGTTGCCATGGTTATTAATGTTATTTTAATGTTATTGATAAAGATAAATAATTATTTCCATTTTTTTTAGAGGTCCCTTTGTTAGATAAGAGTCTGAGAAGGAGGTCCCTGGTTCAGAAAGGGTTGACAACCCCTGCCCTGGATAATGAAAGGTAAAAGAATGATGATGTTTTTCTCTGCTCATATGGCAATAAATTGTATCATAAACTGTATTCTCTCTCAGTCTGTCTCTCTCTCAGGTGAGAGCTCCTCCACACAGAGGAAATGAGGGGGAAAATGATGATCCCCTTCCAGGCCTAATGTTTTTTTTTTTCACTCTACATGCCCCTCCTCTGTTTTTCTCTCTTGTCTGCCAAGATGCAAGACTCTCTGGCCAGGATGACAGAAAATCGAGGCTGCGGTTGCTGAAATCCCTCCCTCATAAAACCTTGCCTTTACTGCTTATAGCATTATCTAGCTTATGTGTATCATAAAAGGAGAGTAATTCATCTATAAAGTAATAAACTCCAGAATAAGGAGAGCATATATCCTGTGTAACAATACACCTCACTGGAATAGATTAAACATGACAATATGATTTACAAAGTTCACCTATAAATTACCGGAATATCTAATAGGTTGAATATTCGAGTCTGGGGCGATACTGAAGTCTTTATCCGGCAGTGGCGGGTCACAAAGAATGTCTGACATCAAGCGTACGGGTCCTGCCACGGTGTCACACAACACACTGTATCATTCCTCCGCTAATAAAGGCATGGCCGGCAGTAGGGCTTCGGAGCAGAGGCAAAGTTATGGAAAATATTTCTCTCCCAAGGACATGGCACCAGATGTGCAAAGACTTATGGGAGCAATCATAGGTGGCCAAGGCTCGGGCTGTGAGGCCTTATTAAGTTAGGCTGCAATCCAGCACCTTCAACTTATTAAGCTGTCAAGAGTTGCAATGATTAAAACCAAGGAAAGGTCAGGAGCAGACCTTCGGCATTGTGCAAGGGCTGGTATTTTCTTTAGTAGTGCCGGCCCTAATGAAGACATTTTACACTTGCAGGTGGGATTTGATGAAATGGCTCTTTAGCAACGAGCTCTTGTTCCTTCGTTTCTCCTTTTTTTTTGTATGTCTGAGAGGCTTGTGCAAATCTTCAAAAGTTTCGATTTTTTTTCTCTCACTCACCTCATCGAAGGTGGCATACAGAGAAATTAACTTATTCTGAAAGACAGGATGAATGTGAGAAAGAGAGAGAGGCCTGAAAGAGAATCAAAATCGTTTCTTTCGCCCGGCACTTGGGCGACCGGTCTCACTCTCAGATGGTTTTGCATACGATCATCCGCTGAGATCAAAGCCGAGAAGGCCGCGGTTATAATTACCGGCTGGGTGAGCGTACGCAGAAACGTTCAGCACGGGCTGGGCTGTCGCCTAAATATCAGCCAGCATGTTCTGCTGATGAAGGGATTTTAATGTCTGCCGGCTTCGTGCCATCACCTGCCTACGGAGATTAAAGAAACAGCAATCCGCCAAGAGTTTTATTGAGAGCTGTCACCAGGGTACGTATCAGCGCCTAAGGTCCGGGAGCATTCCTGATATATTCACCTGCCAGGTTGGATGGTGTGGTTTGTGGAGTGGACTGCAGCTAAGTTGTGTTGAAAGGGCAACTAGATCGCCTGAGGGTCTGACAACTGGCCCGAGACCATTATCTATTGCAACAAGACTTATTTTAGTCCAGACAAGATGTCAGTAATGACACCTTCACTTTGTGACACTTTACCTAGTTTGACCTCTCTAAAACAAGAACATACACTATGAGGTCACAAAGACTAAACTCAACAGTTTTTTCACAGAAGCTACGGCTTGGTGGCATTTTGTAGTGGATTTCATTAATATAGCCCTGGATATTTCTGAAACATAAGGTGGGGAAAAAAGGAGGGTACGGAATGTGCCTGTCTCATTTCAAAGCGTGCCCTTGACATCTTTGTAGATTGGCTTTTTTCTTTCTTTCCTGCATTGCCCAGGACACTGCTACAGCTGCAAATTGCCAATGACAGATATGCAAAATGGGGGTCATACAAAGTTCTCAGCCATTTTATAAAGGAGACACATATACTGTGTGTCTGTCAGCTTGCTAGAGGTGCTGTGTGACCTCCAAAAACTATTTTCATATACTGAAATATATATTGAATGGCACATATTGCTGTATCTCCAAATGAAAAATCCCATGTAGCGAGAACTCATTTAGCTGTTCTTGAGGCTAGTGTCGCTGTCAAAGTTGAAATGAGAACAAGCAAATGTGGTTTAGGGGCACACGGTTTCCAACATTGTCTTACAAAAGTTGCTTGCGCTCTGTGGAATGCCAAACTTTTCTTTAAGTACACAGGGAATGGTTCCTTGACTCTTTCACTTCTCAACATTTGCAAACAGCAGTCAAACAAAAAAACAAAAAAATCCTGCCATCCATGTATCGGTTAACATTCTCTTCTTTAAGGTTATGGTGACCTATCTACATGCTGCAGGATCTACGCATATAGTCAAAGCCGCTGAGATGCCCTCTTCCTTAGGCTTCAAATGTCCTAATTACTCCTGTGTGCCTCACAGGTCAAGTCGAGCTTTCCGTACTAGCCTGGCACCATAAGAGTATTCTCCACTCCATTAGCATGACATTTCAATGCACAGGGCTAAATGTTCCCACTCCTTAAACTCTCAGCCTCAGAGGATTCTGTGGCCTACATAAAAGACTCAGCTTAGACCTAAGCTGCTCCTTTTTGCTGTTGGGGAAAAATGCTATCAGAGAACTGAATGAGAAAAGTTTGTTCCAATTGAGGCAAAGCAGAGAAATAGAGCTATGACCGTGTTGAATTTATGTAAAATTTGAGACACTGTGAAGCTTGAGAAAAAAGAAGTATATGTTGCACACACAGAAGCGAAAGTGATTTCTGGTGCCATATATGGTCTTTTATTCTTTATTTTCATCACACAAATGAACAAACAACAATAACTTATATGTTGTTTCACAGTGTGTTGCAATGACTGGCAGCGTGAAAAGTGGAACTGATATACATTATGTCAAAAAAATAAGAACAATGTATTCCACGCATTACATTAATCAAACAATAATGCTCAATGAACATATACAAACTGTGTAACAATTTTAAGTATCTCCTATAACGCTATACAACTGTAAATCCTTAATTCCATTAAAAATGATACTTAATAATGAACATAAAATGTATTTTGTAACATTCAGAAACTGCATTTGAAATTAATAAGGATCAATAAATACTGATACAAAAAAAGATAAGAAATTGCATTTACTTATAATGTCTGATTTTATTTGTCATGTACAACATGGAGCAATGCACACAGTATTGAACTAATAATCTATTTCATAATGTTCTCTCTCTTAAAATGTAAGCAATTGTATATTTCAGCATTGTCATATACACAGGCGTTGATCCTGTGGGTGCTCAGAGGCTTGAGCACAGACAAAAATGGCCGAGCACACATGTAAACATAACAAGATATTCTCCATTCATTTTATTACACAAAACAAAAACTGATTGAGATTTAGGAACCTCTCTCATTGGTGGATCTCACTTTGGGTCCCAGTGGTCATAAAAACACACAATTCTACAGTTATATTTAGTATTACAATACATCAATCAGGCATAACATTATGACCTATATTGTATTAGTCCACCTTCTGCTGCCAAAACAGCCCTGACCTATCAAGGCACTGACTCCACTAGACCCCTGAACGTGTACTGTGGTATCTGGCACAAATATGTTGGCAGCATATCCTTTAATTTCTGTAAATTGTGCATCTTCCCATAGTGCATCCTGGTGCCATGTGTTCCCCAGGTAAGCCAGGAAAATGCACATGCACCCGGCCATCCACGTGATGTAAAAGAAAACGTGATTCATCAGACCAGGCCACCTTCTTCCATTGCTCTGTGGTCCAGTTCCAATGCTCAAATGCACACTGTTGGTGCTTTTGCCATTGGATATGGGTCAGCATGGGCACCCTGACTGGTCTGCAGCTATGGTAAATGGACTGCATTTTATATAGCACTTACAACAGACCCATGGCCATCCAAAGCGCTTTACATCTTGCCTCACATTCACCCATTCACTCACTCATTCATATACTGATGGCGGTGTTAACCATGCAAGGCGCCATCCAGCTCATCGGGAGCAGCTGGGGTTAGGTGTCTTGCTCATGGACACCTCGACACTTGGTCAGGTGGAACCGAGGATCGAACCAACAACCTTCCGATTTGATTTTCAATTTGAGCAACAGCAGCTCATCTGTTTGATCAGACAACACAGGCCATCATTCACTCCCCACGTGCATCAATGAGCCTTGGTCACCCATGTCCCTGTCGCCAGTTCACTTGCTGCCTAATATATCCCACCTACTAACAGGTGCCATGATGAAGAGATAATCAGCGTTATTCATATCACCTGTCAGTGGTCATAATGCTATGCCTGATCGGTGAATAATAACTTCTTTTTTTTTTTTGCGCTATACATCGCTATACATTGCATTTTATTTTAAATTGCATTTAACGGTACACAACCCATACATATCCCAGCTTAAATGCAACTGATAAATTATTTGTTATTAAATCGTTTAAAATTTTAACAGAAAAGCAAGCATACTGCATGCAAGATTTGGCAAGGCAGAAAGCAGGCAAAGAGTGCTCCCTTTATAATCACAAAAAAACTGTCACTCATCTTAGCTCATAGTGATCTCACAAAGTTATGTTATAATAAATTAAGCTGGTTGCAGAATGAATCTCTTATTTACATATAATCTACACTTTGTTATAATGAGATGATTTGCGAGCATGCACTCACAATCCACTCACTACTCAAAATGCTAGAGTTTTTGTTCAGTGCTAACTTAACACTAGAACTACTGGTATTCTATAACAACTAGAATGGCCATAGCGTTCATTCTGACCATTCGTACTAGACTGAATGTTTTTGTCATGTCAGATTTACATTCAAAGCTTCTATTGAGGTTTAAGAACTAAGCTTTATATGTCTGTTATCATATTTTATGACCGCATCGCCGTAAAAAGTGCCAAAATCCTCAAACAAAATCCTCAATTTGAATAAAATCGAACAACATTAATTAAACGTACTATAGGGCGCCAAACAGACGCAGATAGGTCTAAATATTATAATATTTTTTATAATATATAATTGTGTAAGAGCTACTAGATCACGGCTAAAGGTGCTTGCCTTGCTTTGTGTGGCAAGCGGGAGAGCAAAGTTATTTCACCGTAGTGAAAATGTTGTTTTTGAAAGTCTAAATTCCAACAAAAATGGACTGAATAAAAATATTTCTTCAGATAAAAACATGTTGTGAATTATGGAAATTATTAGATCTATCATTTTTTCAATACATTTTGACTTTTGGACTTTACAACACTCTGGAGAAATGTTTGGATAACACAAATGGGAAACAATCCTATGCAGCCAAAAGCATCAAGGCTGTGAAGCAAGGCTAAAATCTCTGTGCCAGACAATCTCTTTCTTGCTGATATTTCAAAGGTAAAGCTATGCCCTGCAGCCGGCTGTGCGCTAGTGCATCCGTGCCAACGGTCCCCTCGGTCAGGGAGTAAAACTATCGGCAATGGGAAGAGTCGTGGGAGGCAAACAGATCTACCTGTGCGTAGCCGAACTGTTCCCAAATCAGTTCTCCATTTCCCTGGAAGTGGCTAAAACCGTGAGAGCTCATTGGCTTCGCGATACAGGTTTCCCGAGATGTGAATGGCATGAAGCAACCTCGGATGCTTTTGACTCCATATGAGGAGATGCCTGAAACTCGTTCTAGGCACTCCGGCCCTTAGAAAGGAGAGGTTTGCCCATGGGGTGAAGGCTGATTGAGTTACTGGTACCCTGAGCGTGACTGGCTGCCATGCCCATCTCGGGACTTGATCAAGAAGCCAGTGCTAAAGCTGTCTCATATGAAGCAGTCCGAGCGGCTTGACCGTTGCTGCGGATGCCATTTGCCCCAGGAGCCTCTTAACCCTTTTGCACGTACGTTCTAAATATTCACTATTATATAATATATATAATAGTGTTCTAATTTCCATGGTAACACATCAAACTTGACACGTGATGTTTTATTTTGTATTATTTTTTATACTAAATACTTACTGACTAAATTAAATACATGCAAGTGAACACCTTATGGTTTAAATAATAAAAATAGAAACAAATAAATTATGTTTGTTGATCGATAAGTTATCACGGCCTGTGGGCGGGGCGCCGCCATTATATGTTTTCAACACTGACAGGGAGTCGGTGCCTGCGGGATTTACAAAACAAGATCATCCACTTCTCCTGATATACGTTTACATTACGTGAGGGAACAGGGTAGAAAATGATTGTGTTAGTTGATCTGTAAAGTTATCACGGGCTGTGACGTCCGAGCCGCCATTATGTTTACAACGCTGACGGAGCCTGCTGGATTTACAACACAAGATCATCCACTTCTCCTGATATAGGGTGAATTCAAGGTGGTTTGGACACTTTTTGGCATTGCGATGACTTGAGAAAAGTGTCCCAATCACACTGAATTCACCCTATGTGAAATTACGTGAGGGAAAAGTGTAGAAAATGATTCTTGTGTTAGTTAGTTGATCGGTAAAGTTATCACGGGCTGTGGGCGTCTGTGCCGCGGTGGACATTAACGTTATGTTTACAACACTGACAGGGAGTTGGAGCCTGCTGGATTTACAACACAAGATCATCCTCTTCTCCTAATATACGTGACACTACGTGAGGGAACATGGTAGAAAATGGTTGTGTTAGTTGATCGGTAATGTTATCATGGGCCATTATATGTTTACAACACTGATATCTTGCTGTTATATATATTAGCATGCAATTACAAACTATATTTAGTTTTTGCTGATATTTTTGTGGTTGTGTAATGTAATTTGAAGTTTATGAAACCTAAAATAAACATTAAAAGACACTGAGCTCAGTCAGTCTCTCACTCAGCGCCAGTCAGCGCGCTAAAGCAGATTTTAAATTTGAATTTGGCAGTTGATCTCTGAGCATTCTAATCACACCCGTGTGATCGTACGCACCAGGGACCAGCCTAGATTGATCACACGGGTTTGATCGTACGTGTCAAAGGGTTAAAATTATATCAGTGAAACCGCACTCTTGCCCTCAATTTGTCTCAGGCAAGTCACCAGTGACTGTGCGCGCTCCGAGACGATTGCCATACCGAAAAAAATTAGCATGGAAGGGGCAGCGAAGCGGAGTGACAAGGGTCAAGGTCATCTGCTTCTTCCTGACAGAGGAGACCAGGGAAGGACATGCGTTCCACTGGGGTCTGCTCTGACAGGGGAGACGAGAGTGGCGAGGCCCTCCGCAGCCTCTGGGAGCTCAGAGATGGGGACATGAGTTCTTTCTTTGACCACATTAGGGTGCTGCTGGCCTGGGGGCAGCAGCGGAACAAAAGATTCCCCAACGGGGGAAGGAGTGGCCCTGCTACCACCTCCTGGAAAGAACTGGAACCCATCTCTGAGTTGTCCGCATAAGGAGTGGCGCTTCGCCTGGCGTTTGGCAGGCTCCAGGGCTGGAGCGGACTGGGGCAGGCTGAGGCGACTGAGCCGGCGTCTGGGTGGAGGCAGCAGCTGGCCACAGTTTGCTTCTGTGCAGCCGAAGAGGTCAGCATGGGATATGGGAGCATTGAGGAACCGGGTTCACTCAGCCTCTTTCATATCGGCCAGGTTGAGCCACAGGTGTCTCTCTTGGACCACAGCTGTGAACATCACCTGACCCAGAGAGCATGCGGTCACCTTGGTCGCCAGGAGGGCGAGGGCGGTGGCAGCTCTACCCTCGTGCATGTCCCTGGCCTGGTAGACCTGAAGGATGGCCATGGCATGCAGGGAAGCGGCGGCCTGCCCCACAGCTTTGTAGGACTCCACCACCAAGGTAGACGAGAACCTACAGGCCTTGAAGGGGTGCTTAGGATCACCCGGCCACGTTCAAGCACTCTGCGGACACATTTGCATCGCAACAGAGCGTTCAACAGTGAGGTGCGTAGTTTTTTTGTGTGTGTATTTAGTCTCAACAATGTACTTTATTGTCTGTATTGATAACCTTTATTTGATAACCTTTATTTCTAGGTTTGTCTTAATGAGGAGCTGTCTCTCTCACATCACCATCCAATCAGCAGCTTCTCCTGGCTGACTCGCCATGATTATTATGGTCTTTTATTTTCATTATGTGGTCTTTTATTTTCATCAAACTTTGAAAAATCAACAAACACAACAAGAAATTAGATTTCATTTCACAGTGTGTTGGAATGACTGGCCGTGTGTTTTAAGTGATGTTAAAGTAGGCATAAGTATACTTAATAAATGATAACTAATAATAATACTAATAATTAAAAACAATACATACATTAGACTACTTGAATATATACAACTACATATAGACACGTTAGAGGAGATGAAATTTAGTTTTCAAATTGTTGACATTCTTCTGTAAAAACAAATAATATCATTGTTGTTCTTTCCATATAATCAAGCCTCAACATTATATACATATAAAAAGTATAATATAATAGTACTTTACATGACTTGTGTGCAATTTAAGTATTCTGAAGCCATGCGATAGCTTTGTATTATCATTTTATCATTTTAGTTTTATCATTATAAACCCAAGGAATGTTCATAGGAGTTCATGAGAGTGTCTGTTTCATGAGATAATGGTTCTTTTGATTCAGATTTCCTAATTTCCTAATTACTTTGTTCATTATTACATTAGGCCATCATATGGCTTCATATAGTATGGCTCGAAATATAGTGCAAGTGTTACATGGACAACTTTTATGATGCTTTCATGTTCTTTCCACAGCTTGAAAGCTCCAGTGCCCATTCATTGTTTTGCAGAAGAAAGAAAAAAGTCAACCAATTTAAAACAACATAAGGGGGAGTTAATGATGATATAATGTTTATTTTTGGATGAACTATCCCTTTTAATGATTGTATGTAGTAACATCAAAACTGCTGTAATGATGCACAACATAAGAGCACTTCTAGTGTCTGTCTGAATATTCATTCAAAAGCAGCCTTGTCTGGTGGGTTAAAACCAAATGGCAACCTTTACCAAGAGAGACAGCAGATGAGTAAATGCTGTTAAAAGACTTGCCTTCAATATCAAGTGCAAGGAACACCACATTCACCTTGTTCGCAAAGCAGAATCTATGAAGGATCTAAACAGCTCTTCCCATCCCTTTTTCATTCTCTCTTTCTCTCTCTTTTATAACAGTTCCCAGGATACCTTTTGCTGCACCTGAAAGCTCCCGTTACCTGAAACAAATTGCCTGAAGAAATCTGCACCGCTTCTGGTCCTAAAAATGCAAAGGAGCTGCAGAAGCTGGCATGCTAAATGAACAATACTCTCATGTTTCTGCTCCTTTATAAAATAAAAAAAATAAAAAATGAATTAAAAAAAGGAAAAAAATAAATAAATAAAATAAAACAGCCCGCTTAAGACATAAATAAATAAATAAAAGATGAGAAAGTAACTTTGTAGTCTCTGTGCACTAGTGGTTTGTGCTCTGGGCAAAAACCAGCGCTGTTGCGCAATAACTCCCCGCACGAAAGCATATCGACACACTGCTACAAGATGGAGTTTCACAGTGTGTTTTGAGTGAACATGTTATGAAAAGATGTTAGCGACGCAATTTTCATCACAATAGTGGGGTGCAAGATGCTCATTTAAAGACATAAGATTCGACAGGCTGTTTTTCTATGAGACCTGCTGTGCGCATCCAGCTTCATGTCTCTTTAATTTGCTGCTGGAGAGCAAACATTACTCTTTTGCTATGTGAAATGCAATATCTTACATATACATGAGACTACTAAAAGCTTCTTTAAGAGAGATAAAATATATTTACACATTATGTCATATGACTGAATTAGTGAATACTATTAGTGCAAGTTGGAGAAAAGAAAACCCTCAGGTGAACTCCTATAGATATACATAGGAAGCCGGCCAGGGAGCCCGTCCGAATGCAGTCGGAATGACAGAGAGAGCATCCCTTGTTTCCTTTTCCCCTCATTCCCTTTCTTTATTCGTGCCGTTAGAGAGCTCATTATAGAGTATGCTGAACTCAGGAGGAACAAGTGAGTGAGAATTGTGGGATTTCTGTACAGCTGTAAGCTACACTTCTCTCGTTACAGACGGTTACAGACTCTGTATTGATTGCCAGCTTTCCAACTATTCCAAATCAGTTTTGGGATTTTGCTTACTTGCAACTTGTAGAGACTTGTAGTCATCAATCCAAAGATCTGATTACAGCTCAGCTTTTATAGATGGAGCCACTAATGACTTCATAAATATCCCAGATGGATGGGGAACTTCGAAAAACTTCATCTTAATCACTTTTAGCCCTGTTGCGCTAATAAAGATTTCAAATCCCCATCCACTCCTGGAAATGCTTTGAAAGAAGTCAGGCTTATAATGCTAGACCAGTTCAAAAGGTAACCTTGTGCACATCACCTATTGCGGCAAGGCCTGCAGAACAATGCGGAGCTCCGCTGAATAACAAATTTCCCACAAAAAAAAAAAAAAGCATGGAAGAAGACATGAAATATATAAATAACAGAGCCAGGTTCACTCCAAGTTCAGCGGCGGAAGGCCAGCAGTAAGACAGGAGAGCAGGAAGAGAGAAAGAAGAAGGCAAAACAGGGAAAACTTTTCTCTTTCCCCTCGCTCGAGCCGTGCCCCTGCTCATAGGTGTTGCTAAAATGATTAGCTGCCAGCAATCAGCCTGTCGCCGAATCAGCTTTGAACTGGTCAGGGTCGACTTATCACATGACCAGCAGCCGTTTGCAGTGGTGGGCTGAGCTACGCTGTCAGGTGAGAGCTGCGTTTTTTCTTGCATAATTCTCCAGATGGGAGCGATGAGTTCACAGCCAGCTTTAGCAAGCACCAAATTGGGGGGGATTGCTGACATATAATCGTTTTAGGAGGGCGATCGGCTTGGTATGGATTCTGTAGCGTAGGCAAGTGTACACACACACACACACGGTGGATGACGGAGGGTAGATAGAAGGAGGTCAATAACAGAGCCTGGGCTTAGCTTCCCGTTTTCAATGCTCACCTCACCCAGGGTTCATCGCTTGTAGCAGCAGGGCATATGTGTGTGGGTACGGGTATGTGCGTGTATGTACCATCCCAATTACACATAATACACATCAGGGTCTGCTTTCCAACTAACATCAGTGGAATATGAACAGATGAAAGTGTTTTTCCCCTCTCTTGTTTTTTTTTATCACATCACCTTTTCCTGTGGTTTAACACATCCGTGGCACACCACCAACCTCTCCCAGTGGAAGCGCTGAACTGAGAGATGACCCCAGTCATCAGACTCAGTCTGGGCTGATTTGTGGATATACTCTCTCTCTCCTCCTGATACAAAGTTTCAAGCCATCACCTCACTGCCTTTGTCTGTTTCTCTACCATCCAAACAAAGCATTGACTAAATTCACTCCTGCAGATTAGTAAAGAGACAATAAAACAGAAATGTGTTCATGCTGGTGAATTGTGCACCAGGCGTAGGATGAATCACCGTAGGATGAATAGAATGTGTTTTTTTTTTTGTAACATTATGATTTTTGTCACTTTTCAACAATTTAATGTATTAATTAGTATTATTAATTTTTATTATTTATTTTTTTAAAGAAGCTTATTGACCCTTATTGACTTACTGACAAACTTTTAAACAGTAGTACTATGCATAATATTTGATAAAAAAAGTTTTATGATTTTTTTTTTTTTTGAAAGATCAATGGCTGTTTCTAATGTGTTAATCTGCTGAATGAATGAACACTGATTTGTGGCATAATTGTGTGATTCTTTGTTTTTGCAGATAAGATATGGTGACAGTTTTGTCACCACTTTCTCTGAGTGGTTGCAAACAAAATGTATAATTATGCGAACATTTGTCTTGAGGTGATAAAATGAACATTGATTAATTTTTTAATATCTTTTCTCCTATGAGCATTGACTGCTCTAATGTGACAATACAACACATATCTCATATACAGTGTTATACAGTGCACTCTGTTCAGACGGCATACAGTAAGTGTTAATAGCTGCATGTCACATCCACCTGGGTTCATATGCTTGTTTGTTTGGCACTCTGTCACTTTGAATTGCTGGCAAGTGGCACCAATGCACACTGGCATCATGCCCTCAGGGGTGTAATAGTTTCTCTCACTCACTCTCTCACTCGCACTCACCCATCACAATTATCATGCCACAACCACTCAGTGCTCATTGAAGGTCATCTCAGAATGACAGCTGTCACTGCTTTCTGATTACCCCCACCTGGGAGAGAATTAAAGACAAATAAACCAGCGGTAAATGGTGTGTGTTTGTGTTTGACGTGGCTACCCCGCAGCCTCTCGTTTCCTCACGTCTTTTCAACACAGTGGAGGCGTCCCAACTGACTGTACAGCACCAGAGGAAGGTAATAATGTAATTACCTGAATCTCAACATCGGCCTTAGCTAACAAACCAACCATTTTAAAGTTAATGTCAATATATTTACAGATTATCTTGAAAGATACATTCACACTGACCATTTTCTAAGACAAGTGCCAGACCATTTTATTAGACAAGATACCATCATCAACAACAGCTCTGAACAGCATCAGAATTGTATTTATTTTCAACCTTTTTAAAAAAACTGAAATGATTAGCTTTTATTTGTCATTGTACTAAATCCAAAAATAGATTACTTAAGTTTTCGTAGGATTTTTCAGTGTTCTAAAGCACTGACTATCTAAAGCGAGCTAAATCCAGAAAATGACAATTAATGACTCCTTGAACTTTTCTAATAATGATTATAATATAAATGTATTGATATGTTCATGTAGCCATTTTAAAACTTTTAAAGCAACATTATTTAACACGATACACAAATAAAAAAAAATAATAAATAAATAAATAATGGCAAAAGGAACAAGACATGCAATATCATCAAAAATACAGAAGATCCAGAAAATGGCTGCAGACTAGATGTGGATCAAGCGTATGATACCTCTGTGACTCAAAGAAATCTAAATGATTAGATATTTATGTGGCTTACTTCATCATGCCTGTTTTTGAACTGAAATGAATTTAATGAGTTATGGTTTATCCATGATAAATAAGATGTGGTAATAATGTACAGTAAATTTAAATATGGTATATATTTCGTTCATATCCGTCATCGCATCCCAAGATAGTCTGATGGTTATTAACCTTTTCCCTCTTTACATCTTTGTAACATCTACTGAGAACATATAGTTTCAAGTGCCTTTGGCCCACATGTCGACCGGCCATCTTGGAGTCCCAGTGCTCCCTATGGCAAGACCATCCCTAGCTAGGTCAAATATCAAACCATTCAGCATCAGCTCTCTAAGGCAAGTCCATGCAGCAATGAATGGGGATTTCAGTGGGAATGGGGTCCACTTCGTGGTTAACATGTGTCTCAGTCATTTAGCATGCAAGGCGGGTATCATGCCATGATGACTTTTAACCCCTGAGGAGGGAACTTGACGGCAGACCTCAGGGGAGAGCCACATGGTAATGGTAATTTCAGTGTGAAATGTAGTCCCTGGTAGAAAGGTCAAGGTATCAGCATAAGCCCCCTTGAGCCAGGCTTAAGGTCTTTTCAGGACCGCCAGTACAAGACTGACCCCCATTCTCCTCTGCAGATCCTCCAGATATCCCTACACCTTCCAACCCCTCAGAGAGAGAGAGAGAGAGAGAGAGAGAGAGTCTGAGAGCTGTGGAGCACCGTGTTAGAGAGAGGAGGGGGTCTGGTGTGATGAGGGAAACATTGAAGGATCGCTCCACATCCCAATGAGAGAATTTCGTGTGGAAGTGAGTTTGTGTATGCAAGTGATCGATACGAGCAACCCATCTCGCTCGTCTCGAACACACACATGCGAACGCACCCAGGGTGCAACAGTCCTCTCACTCCGCCTCGTAATGAGTGTGTAAGCTCAACACTGGCAGATGGGAGAAATGCCACCGTTGCAGAGCGTGTCACTCAGCTGTGATAAGATGTATTAGAGAGGAACCGCTCCTTAAATCATGAGAGTATAAGCATATGTTGTTTGTGCTACTTTGTTTGCTTCTGGCTGGATTTTTTTTCTGCCTGTTTTATTTGTGAACTTGCTGTGATGTGGCGGGTCTTCAACAGCTGGCTCAGTCAAAGATGTTTAATCTGGGTAAATTTATGGGAAAAAGGAATCGAAATTGGAGCTGAAATGTTAAAAATTGCTAAAAGAGCTGTGAAGTGAGGTGCTGCTGTAGATTGGAGAGCTAACATAACAAGTGTCAGTCAGAAAGCACTGCCGATATAATTTGTTATAGCTCTAGATGAAAGTTTGGGAGGAGCATGGACATTTTTTTGTGTGTGTTGTTGAGAGTAGTCTCTCATGCTCACCAAAGCTAAATTTAACAAATTAAATGTATTTTAAAATATAATTTATTCCTTTGATTCCATCATTACTCTAGTCTTCAGTGTCATGTGATCCTTCAGAAATCATTCTAATATGATTTGCTGCTTAAGAAACATTTCTTATTGTTATAAATATTGAAAAAAGTTGTGCTGCTTAATAATTTAGTGGAAAGAATTATTTATATATTTCACTATTTTCACAATTATTTCCACTAAATTATTAAGCAGCACAACTTTTTGAGCACAAATTATTAAGCAGCACAACTTAATAATATCAAAAAGTATATATATATATATAAGTAAAAAGTATATATATATATAAAAGTATATATATATATATATATACTTTTTGATGATGATAATGATGATGAATTGTAAGAGTTCAAAATAACATAATTTACAGTATTTGAAACAACTTTTGTAACATTATTCATGTCTTTACTGACACTTCTGGTCAATTCATCTTTTATTCATAAAAGTATTCATTTCTCACCTTCAAACCTTGAATGGCAGTGCATAAACAATTCTTAAAATGAATAAACATAATTCAGAATTTTTCCCCATTTATTTCTATTATCTTCAATAATTAACTAATGGAGCGACTGAGGGGAAATTAACAGTTACCTCTTCTCGTCATTCCCCCTTCCTTGTTTTCTGTCTAACTCTCCCTCTGTTGAAACACTGGCACTTTTGTGCAGAGTAATCAATAAGCAAAGAAAAAAAAGATGGCGTACAAAGTACAATGAGAGAATACGGTGCTTATAGGCAAGAAATATGTTTACCTCCATTCAAAGATAATACGAAAATGTGAAATTGTGATTTATGATTTCTTATACAGTTTTAGATCAAAAGAGCTCATGAATCCAGATACAGTGGTCCCAAAATGTATTTAGACACTTAAGCCACAATCAAAAATTGCATTATGTAACAAAATGTATTTCACAAAAACAAGTTTGCTAGGTTTTAAATGATACATAATATACTTGTCACCATGCAGATAAAATGGTCAATATTTCTGGTTATCAAACGTTAGTTGCTCATGTTTGAAGTTAATGCGATGTAACTACAGCTGTGACTACTCTTCCAGAACACCTGCATGAATAAATGACTTCAATTATTCTCTACAGAATGACCTTGGGATCAGATGATTTAAAAACAAAAGTTATCAAATTAGTTGCATGCAGAGTCACATTCTTAAGTGTCCAAATACTTTTTGGTTGTCATTGTCAGTTTCATTGAGCTGATGCTGTCACACCTGTGTACTGTACAATACAGATATTGTCACCCTCACAAACTGCTTATCGATTACTCTGCACAAAAGTGCAAGTGTTTCAACAGAGGGAGAGTTAGACAGAAAACAAGGGAGGGGGGATGACGGGAAGAGATAACTATTAATTTCCCCTCAATCGCTCCATTAGTTAATCATTTCTACTTGAAGGAAGCAGCACTGTATGACAAGAGCTTTAATTACAGAGAAACATATGTGCCCCTATTTGGCAAGAGCCACTCACAGGGAGAGAGAGACAGCGAGATAGAATGAAAAGGGGGCACAGAGACACTGGGATAGTTTTACAGAGGAGTGCTATTTAAAAGCTGTAAAGTTGGGAGGCTGGGCCCATCTAAACTGTTTTCATAATAAAAACAGTGTCAGGGCTAATTTCCCCCACAGACAGCGTTTAACAATGAGCGGTGCAGCAGGTTTTAGGAGGCTGCCACGAAACATGATCCCAGGAGCATTAAGCATATTTTCTAACATGTGGGAATGCTTTCGTTCTGACATAAAAGCTGACCTATTCCCAAGCGGGAAGCCTAGCTACCATCAAATAATGTTCGTTTTGACAACTCTCTGCACTGTTTTGTCCAGAATTAACCTTGAGACAACCCTGCATCTTTGAAGCTTGGGGCTCTGATGTGAAGAAAAAACCCGGCTGAGGCCAATAACGCTGACGATGACGGCAGCATTATTGAAAAATGGCATGTGCGCTCGAATTTTGACCCTGGTGAGGTGATTGCCACAAAGTGTGAAGGGATTTGAACTCTACTTGAACCTCGGCCATTAAGTGGAGAAAGAATGGTGACATTACAGCAGTGTGTACATTGTAATCATTACAATTACAGAGCCACGGTGGCTATAGTTTATGACAAGGGGTTCCCGAAGAGTTCAATGCAGCGAACGCACAAGGAGGACACGTGGTGTGCAAAAGAGCAGCCCATCTACAACATGCCTATCAAAACAAACCAGGAAGCATTCAATAAAGCAGGTAAGATGGAATGAAACGCACCGCGGTAAAGCAAAATGTCGATGGGCGGAGGATCAATGGGACACTTGTAATGGATGGCGATGGATTGTTCGGTTTAATATTACATCTAGCAGGTCGAGCATTACAATATCTCTTCCGAATAAATGTTAACCTATAATCCCTCCACTAAGAACACCTGCTTTGTTTGTCCTCGCAGCCATCGATTCCACTTTATTGAATGCTCAAACACAGTGCACCTAGATTGATCACCACTAATTAAACGTTCTCAGAACGTTCCCTTTCATGTTTCTCAGCTCGCCCCTTCATATCCGAATGTTAATTTGCAAGCCACCTGATACGGTAAGCTTCGGTTGAGGTAATGCATTTCGATGTAATGTGTTTATTTTCTTCTTTTGATTTTGCCAGGGCAAATCAGCGGGCTTGACCTGTGCTCTCGACCTCTAACCCTTGACCCTGACACATCTGAACAGGCTCCACTCCAGGGGCAGCAAATTAATACAGGGGCCACAGATTGTTAATTGTCGAAAAGATTGGCTAACTGATTCATCACCTCAGTCATGGCCAATGCTTTGGTTTGACCCCTCTGAGATCCCATAGGGCATCTGTAAGCAACCCCAGCTGCGCTCTCGCCCATAGCCGATGTTTGCAGCGTAATTATTCAGTATCGGCCCACTTATTAATCAAGTCAATGCTCCGCATTTTAAATGGAAATTGCAGGATTAATACAAGCATTCATTTTGTCTGGGTGAAATCGTGATGGCTTTAGCTCTGCTAATCAAATTGGAATAAAAAAGCAAGCTGAGAGGAGGCGATGATTGAATTAGGAGAGGCACTTGGGCCACCCACACACACTTACACATTATGCTTTGCACGTTGCACGTTGCAAGTAGGGCCCAACCCTAAACCACCAACACCCCAAAATGAGCACTAAGCACTAAGTGGGAATATTCAACATTTCACTCCGTTTGTTCTTATCTTAAAAGGGCGTTGAGTATATGCATACAACTTTGAAGGTATACAGCACAACAAAGTCAAGATAGAATATAGGCATGCAAGAAACACCAAAACCACTGTTCAGGGTTTTACTGGAGTTATAAATAGTCATAAAGAGTGTTAATAGATAGACAGTGAATGGGTTTATTTAGCATTATGATTAAAGCATATGAAAACAAAAAAAATTAAGATTTGATGTGGAAAAATGAATTTGGTTAGCAATCGATTGTGCAGGATAGGAACTATTCCCTCTTTGGCTCACCAAATACTAACAGAAAGTAACAGGTCGCAAACAGAGAGACTGGCTTCTACCAGAGGTCAAGAAAGAGAAACTACATCTAGTTATTTCACATGAAACAATGACAAATGTGACATTATTATTATTATTATTAATTATTATTATTATTATTAAGTTGGTATAAAAAAGAA
Organism: Gobiocypris rarus; assembly: GCA_023029165.1. Taxonomy (NCBI): domain Eukaryota; kingdom Metazoa; phylum Chordata; class Actinopteri; order Cypriniformes; family Gobionidae; genus Gobiocypris; species Gobiocypris rarus. Next base: position 40,065,058 of record CM040916.1, on the reverse strand, counting down.
TGCATATTTTCTGTAATTTGTCTTAAACAATAAAAAAATAATAATAAATCTGAATGTCCTACTAATTGGGACCTTGCTTCCACACGTTGATGAGGAGTAGACGTTGCCGGCCATCAGGGGGAGAATAAGTCCATCCACCTGGGGCATCAGTGCTGCCACCAGGTTCTCCCGGCTGTGTTGAATGAGTGTATATTTATAGTAAGTGCAAATAGCCAGCCTTGTTGGTAAATGCTATTTACACTAACTCCGCCCACTGACGCCTGGTTGGGCCAGACAAAATTACGTAAGACTAGGTTGTTTACAGTAGCAATGGTGTAGGGGCAAGGTGTCAGGCATAACATTTTGATGCAAATCAAGTTTGGAATCCGCTTTTTGCCGAATTCGCTCTACTACCTTTTCCTGTCACACATCAGATCAGAAAGGCATTTATTTTCAATAAAAATTAAGAAAATATTCGGAAAGTGTATATGAAGTGTCTAACGTGTGTTTAATAATAAAGTGTTTATTGGTTAGGGTTAGGTTTAGGGAGGGCTGTACTGTCTCAGTAAAGCGGAATCCATTAATTAATTTGGCCCCAATTTATTAGGTGACCTTAACTACTATGTACTACAATGTACTTATTGTGTTAATAATGCATTGCAAAACACTTTTGCTGATATTGAGGTTGGGATATGGGGAAAGATTGAGACCGGTGTGGTTGTATGGGTAAGTTTAAGTGAAGGGTCAGCAGTGTAATTATACATGTAACTACAGAAATTAATTATAGATATAATTACATGTAGGTATTTTTAAAAGTGTATTTACAATGTTAAATCATGTATGTGCACAATAAGTGCATCGAATGATTAATTAAAATGTTAGGAACACCTGTTCATTTTCTCATTAATACAATTATTTAATCTACCAATCACATGGAAGTTGCTTCAATGCATTTAGGGGTGTGATCCTGATCAAGACAATCTCCTGAACTCCAAACTGAATGTCAGAAAGGTGATTTAAGCAATTTTGAGCGTGGCATGGTTGTTGGTGCCAGACAGCCGGTCTGAGTATTTCACAATCAGCTCAGTTACTGGGATTTTCACACACAACCATTTCTAGGGTTTACAAAGAATGGTGTGAAAAGGGGAAAACATGCAGTATGCGGCAGTCCTGTGGGCGAAAATGCCTTGTTGATGCTAGAGGTCAGAGGAGAATGGGCCGACTGATTCAAGCTGATAGAATTCAACTTTGACTGAAATAACCACTCGTTACAACCGAGGTATGCAGCAAAGCATTTGTGAAGCCACAACACACAAAACCTAGAGGTGGATGGGCTACAACAGCAGAAGACCCCACCGGGTACCACTCATCTCCACTACAAATAGGAAAAAGAGGCTACAATTTGCACGAGCTCACCAAAATTGGACAGTTGAAGACTGGAAAAATGTTGCCTGGTCTGATGAGTCTCGATTTCTGTTGAGACATTCAGATGGTAGAGTCAGAATTTGGCGTAAACAGAATGAGAACATGGATCCATCATGCCTTGTTACCACTGTGCAGGCTGGTGGTGGTGGTGGTGTAATGGTGTGGGGGATGTTTTCTTGGCACACTTTAGGCCCCTTAGTGCCAATTGGGCATCGTTTAAATGCCACCGCCTACCTGAGCATTGTTTCTGACCATGTCCATCCCTTTATGACCACCATGTATCCTCTGATGGCTACTTCCAGCAGGATAATATACCATGTCAGAAAGTTTGAATCATTTCAAATTGGTTTCTTGAACATGACAATGATTTCACTGTACTAAAATGGCCCCCACAGTCACCAGATCTCAACCCAATAGAGCATCTTTGGGATGTGGTGGAACGGGAGCTTTGTGCCCATTAATTTTAATAAATATAATAATTTATACTCTGTTATTATTGCATACCGTTTCATGTTAAACAACACTGAAGTGCAGTTAGTATCTGCCACTATTGAAGAATACATGTAATCTAACTATTACACTTATTGCAAAGAAAATACTGCTATTTTTACATAGCGCAAATATAATATATCACTATTTTCACTTGGCGTAAATAGCAGAACGCTACGAAATGCTGCTATTTTCACTCAGTGCCATTTTCTCTCTCCCCCCTCTCTCCTCACCTGTCTGTCTCCTTTTCTCTTGCCTCGTCTGTCCCCTGGCCTGCAAAGGGCAATTGGGGTATATGGCAAGAAGGGTGAGGCCGAGAGCTGTGGGAATGGAGCAAGGCTGGTGGCGCGAGTGTTAATGAGCGGGAGGATAAAAAGAGGAGTGATGACAGTGAAGGTTGAGAGGACCAGGCCTCGACTTTATGGTGTTGTTTTATTATGTTTATACTTGGCAGTCGTCCATGAGGGGCTGCTGCTTTACTTTCATTTTGTTGTTTATTTGTTTTATAATTAAACTTTACGTTGATAATTCACCGGTTCCCACCTCCTTGTTCCCTGAACTTGAACAATGTTACAAGGTACAAATGTAATTCTTGAATTTTTTTTTCCATTTAATCAATTTGTAATGATACAGTGAAAATGACCTTGATAGTAAGTCATTTTGGATTGAAAAGAAAATAAGTGGTATCACCCTTCATTTACAGACAGAATAGTATCATAAGTCTGTGATTAATTGGTTTATGAACAGGTGGGCACATCTAGCATCTGTGCTTTTTTTATTATTCACCCTTGCCAGCTTCCTTCATTTAACTCCCTCTTCACACACACACACACCACCGATTGATGGACAGATCAGATCAGACAGAGCTGACAATGGTGTCCTATCTTGTGTTTGGAGGTGTTGTTTGTTCAAAATGACAAGGATGTAAAGCGTTCTCTCCATATGAGTTGCCTCCAGTGCTGATAGGTGATATCAGGGCTGCCACATCCACAGTCTTGCTCCGATTAGCATCAGGTTGTGCTGAGGTGTTTCCTCAAAATCTGTCATTTCCTGTCATTTGTTTGTCAAGCCCTTGCACGCCGACCCCTTCACCACAAGTGTTTGTTCAAGGGAATGCACAGTGTGGCACACTTTTTTTCTTTCTTTCTTCTTTCCACCTGCCCTCCTCCGGGTTGGATTTGCTCTGCTTGATATGGTCTTGTCACTCTTTGACAGTATGTAGATTTGCTGCTGAAAGTAAAAGGGATTATAAAATACATGTGCAGCTGGAGATATTGTCCCAGACAGAATTGTATCCCTGAATTACTTGTTTACCCTATAATGTACTTTACTGTAGATATAATCTTCACAATAAAATGCTTTTTTATTATCATAATAGTTATTTAAATGATTTGTTCACTCAAAATTATTCATGTCATTACAAACACATATTCCTTTCTTTCTTCTAAAGAACACAACATTTAACGAAAATGGGCCTGTAAGGCTCCAATTTAACAATATATAATGTAATTGTACCATATATTATACTTGCATGTAAATACATTTTTTTAAAGAAAGTAATACTTTTATTCATCAAGGGTACATTAAATTCATAACTGCTGTTAAGCGTTTTTTTAATGCTACAAATCATTTTTCAAATACTGTTAAACTTCTGCTCATTAAATAATCCTGAAGAAAAAATGTATCCCAGATTAGAAATATATTAAGCAGCACAATTCTTTTTGATATTGTTAATAATAAGAAATGGTTCAGCATATTATAATGATTTTTGAAGGATCATGTGATACTAAAGACTAAAGTAATGGCTGCTGAAAATTCAGCTTTGCCATCACAGACATAAATAAAATAAAATAGTTATTTTAAACTGTAAAAATATTTCACAATATTATTATTTGATTGTATTTTTTATTAAATAAATGCACCCTTAATGAGCTTAAGAGACATTTCAAAAACATACAAAAAAAAATCTTAGATAACCAAAATGTATTATCGGTAGTGTATGTAATATAAAATATGAATTTTGGGGGATCTAATCTTTTATGCCATTACATAAATACTGGATTATGAACAGCAATTTTATTTGTCATTTTTGACTATAAAAAAATTACTTTGTCAGTTCCAAAAAGAGCACTGATCCTTTCAAGACAGCCAAATGAAACTCACAGGGGAGATAAATAATGACATCCACCCAATCACTGTGGCTCAAAAATGCAGCCTGTAGAGGTTCAGTTTGATAAACGTGGGAATTTTTCAACTCGTGGTGCTTTCCTGTCTCTGGAAACTCTGGGGCTGTGTATTTTTTTTTTTTTAAAAGATGAGCGTCAAGTGTTTTTGGCTTGTATATAACAGTCCTCCCATAGTTTTGTACTGATAAACAGTTATCTCAGACTGTAGGCCAAATAAATCATCCTTGCTCTGTTTAGACACTGAGCGTTTGGGCAGTTCAATGAAGTAAACTGTGTACCTCTGAGATGATTGAAGGATCCATCATATTCGTGGAACAATATTCTGATTTCTTTTAAAACGTTTCTAATGTGCTGTGACTGACTGAAAGCAGAGCCCATCTGTTCATCAAGGTTATGCACTGACAACATATACATGGCAACATTACAATGGTAATGCCTTCCATATTCATCGCATTTCTACTTCTGACTTGCTGATGTTCTTGATAAACCATAAACTTCTGACCGATAAATACCGCGGGTCAAGTGTTTCCTGGCTTCCTCCATTATTTTCTGTTTATATCAGATGCTGGTCAGATGCTTTAATTGGACCTGTGCTATTTATACAGGCACTGAAATGGAAATGTCAGAAACAAATTGCATATGGTCGTAATCCACATAGACTGACCCAGGTTGACATGCTTTCATAGATTAAATATTTTAATTTAAGAATAAATAGATTTTTTTTTTATGGCAACCTTCATCTATATTATATAATTTGAGTGAAAATTGTAAATCCTACACCACAATATTTTTTCCAGTGTTAGTAAATGATGACAGAATGTTATAGTTTTTGAATTAAAAAAAAAAAATACACAGAACATTTAAATGATAGAAAATGATACATTTTAAAGTACCAAGAATAAAATCAATCAATTAATAAAAAGCACTGCAGGAGTAATATTAAAGTCCCACTGAACTGGAAGTAGCAAGTGAGTTTTCTTCAGTGCTGTGACGTATTTCCAAGTAAAACTGAATATTGAATAGAAGGCAGGGTTTTACTTCAGCGCTCCTCCTCTCCATCTCTCGCTCATAGCAACCAACGGTTGGAGGGGAGTGGTTATACATTTTCAAACCCAAGCCGTCAAACTGACATCATCTGAGAAGGAACGCCGTTTCCAGACCGAAAGTAACTTTTCAGACTTTGATTAAAGATTACAGTGTCAAACTATTTTTTTCTGTGTATTAACTTGCACAGATTAATTGTTCAACCTAAGACCTGTAATATGTGCTAACAAGGTAAAGAGGTTCAATTTTGATTTCATGAGGACTTTAAAGGGATAGACATGACATACAAATACAAAGTATTTTTATTGATTGATTGATTGATTGATTGATTGATTGATTGATTGATTGATTGATTGATTCCAATATAATAAATACTGAAGAAAATTTTCATTTAGAAATATTTCAATCAATCAATTAATCAATCAATCAATCAATCAATCAATCAATCAATCAATCAATCAATAAACAAACAAAACTCTCACAACTTCTAAATTGCTTCTGTTTCTTTTTAAGATCTACTAAATTAAAATGCGTAATAAATAAAAATATATTATAAAAAATATTTCTAACAAACAGAAAATTACTTCTTTCAGAAAAAAACACAGCACAGCCCACTTTCCCTGATGAATGATGTCGTTAAAGTCAAGCTATCAGTGGACATGAGTGAAGAGATGCCACAACAGCCCAGCTCACCAAACAAACAGACAAAAAGAGAGAGAGAAAGAGAGAGAGAGAGAAAGAGAGAGAGAGAGAGAGAGAGAGAGAGAGAGAGAGAGAGAGAGAGAGAGAGAGAGAGAGAGAGAGAGAGAGAGAAGAGAAGTTTTGATTAATGTCAAGGACATCCTGCATGACTCTTCCGTCTAAAGACATTCATCACTCTCGATGTTGATCCTCCCTCGTCTGTCCACTCCACTCTTCCGGGATGGAAGCAGAAAGGAGCTTGTGCTAACAGAGATATAACGCACGGCTTATGTGGTCAGTCAGCACGTAGTCCATGCCAAACCAATTGAAATATATGCCCAAGTGTGAGTTTAAAAATGCTAACTGTGAAAATAAATACAGTAAATTCTATGTTGAGTTCAAAATGTATTTAGAGATTTATTTCGATAGTCAACTTTAGACATTCTACTAACTATAATATTTATTTGCAATTATCAACTAGCAGTCATTTGAGTATTAGAAGAATGTCTGCAGACTTTATACTTTATTTTGATGCTTCCCAACAGATATCCTACTGACTATAAGGCACTTTGCAAATACACAATACTAACCCTAACCACTTATTCTACTAACCCTAACCCAGAACATATACAGGTTCTTCTAAAAAAAATAGCATATTGTGATAAAAGTTCATTATTTTCGATAATGTAATGATAAAAATTAAACTTTCATATATTTTAGATTGATTGCACACCAACTGAAATATTTCAGGTCTTTTATTGTTTTAATACTGATGATTTTGGCATACAGCTCATGAAAACCCAAAATTCCTATTTCAAAAAATTAGCATATCATGAAAAGGTTCTCTAAACGAGCTATTAACCTAATCATCTGAATCCACTAATTAACTCTAAACACCTGCAAAAGATTCCTGAGGCTTTTAAAAACTCCCACCCTGGTTCATTACTCAAAACCGCAATCATGGGTAAGACTGCCGACCTGACTGCTGTCCAGAAGGCCATCATTGACACCCTCAAGCGAGAGGGTAAGACACAGAAAGACATTTCTGAACGAATAGGCTGTTCCCAGAGTGCTGTATCAAGGCACCTCAGTGGGAAGTCTGTGGGAAGGAAAAAGTGTGGCAAAAAACGCTGCACAACCAGAAGAGGTGACCAGACCCTGAGGAAGATTGTGGAGAATGACCGATTCCAGACCTTGGGGGACCTGTGGAAGCAGTGGACTGAGTCTGGAGTAGAAACATCCAGAGCCACCGTGCACAGGCGTGTGCAGGAAATGGGCTACAGGTGCCGCATTCCCCAGGTCAAGCCACTTTTGAACCAGAAACAGCGGCAGAAGCGCTTGACCTGGGCTACAGAGAAGCAGCACTGGACTGTCGCTCAAATGTTGCATGTCATTCGGAAATCAAGGTGCCAGAGTCTGGAGGAAGACTGGGGAGAAGGAAATGCCAAAATGCCTGAAGTCCAGTGTCAAGTACCCACAGTCAGTGATGGTCTGGGGTGCCATGTCAGCTGCTGGTGTTGGTCCACTGTGTTTTATCAAGGGCAGGGTCAATGCAGCTAGCTATCAGGAGATTTTGGAGCACTTCATGCTTCCATCTGCTGAAAAGCTTTATGGAGATGAAGATTTCGTTTTTCAGCACTACCTGGCACCTGCTCACAGTGCCAAAACCACTGGTAAATGGTTTACTGACCATGGTATTACTGTGCTCAATTGGCCTGCCAACTCTCCTGACCTGAACCCCATAGAGAATCTGTGGGATATTGTGAAGAGAAAGTTGAGAGACGCAAGACCCAACACTCTGGATGAGCTTAAGGCCGCTATCAAAGCATCCTGGGCCTCCATAACACCTCAGCAGTGCCACAGGCTGATGCCTCCATGCCACGCCGCATTGAAGCAGTCATTTCTGCAAAAGGATTCCCGACCAAGTATTGAGTGCATAACTGAACATAATTATTTGAAGGTTGATTTTTTTGTGTTAAAAACACTTTTCCTTTTTTGTTTGGATGAAATATGCTAATTTTTTTAGATTTTTCATGAGCTGTATGCCAAAATCATCAGTATTAAAAAAATAAAAGACCTGAAATTTTTCAGTTGGTGTGCAATGAATCTAAAATATATGAAAGTTTAATTTTTATCATTACATTATGGAAAATAATGAACTTGTATCACAATATGCTATTTTTTTTAGAAGGACCTGTACACTCTTGGGCAAGAAAAAAAAAGTCCAAAATGGCAAAACACTAAGCTTTTAAATTCTTTAAGCAAATGCTCTACTTAAAAAACAACATTGCTAACACCAAAAATAGAATTAAGTTTTTGGAAGAAAATGAGAAACTTAATTCAGAGTGGTTCAGCAGAGTTGCAACACGAGTTGCATGATGATGTTCAACAGCGTGTCTTAAAAAATCTGGTGAGAAATATATTAATAAATGCATCTCTTGTGTGGAGTGTCATTTTAGCTGCTGGTATTGGTGAGCTACTTCACTGTGAAAAGACTTTTAATGCTTTGGACTACAGGAGAATATTGCAGAATGGCTTGCTTGCCACAGCTGAAAAGTTGTTATTTAAAGAGGAATGATCAGATGCTCCTGCCCAAATTGCGAAGACAATCAAGAAGTGGCTTGAGAACAAGGTCGTCAGGTTTATGTTTTGGCCTTGGTCGGCATCAGAATACAGATTTGAACCCTTTAGTGAATATTTGGTCACACATTAAAGTTAAACTAACTAGGATACATTTTTCAACTACTCGTGAACTGTTTGAAGCCATTGACATTGAGTGGAACAGCAATGACTCTTCTTCCTGTAAAAATTGTCTGCAAGTTGTTGAAGGCTATACCAATTGGCAATTGGGCAATTCTTGCTAATTTCCTGTCCAGTGATTTGTGATAAAAATGGTTAAGACCATTAAAAGACCACTAAATATTTTGCCATTTTTTGCTTGGTCCTTTTTTCTTTTCTTTTTTTTTTATATGATTTCAGAAATTCACCCAAAAAATAAACCCATATTTATTATAACTGACATACACCAGGTTCTATAGTAAAACAACACCAAAACACAAGATAGTCCATAAAGTATTTGCATTATGCCTTTACACTTCGCAAACGTCAAAAAAGTGCACTTCCCTTTAAAAGCACATTTAGATTTCCTTTAAATGGTGTTATGTGTCATCCCACAACCAACATTCACAAACCACTGTTAATTTTAATAGAAAAGCAAGCATACTGTATGTGGGATTTGGTATGGCAGAAAGCACACAAAGACCGCTCCCTTTATAATCAGTAAAAAGCTGTCTATCATCTTAAGGTCACCGCAATCTCACAAAGTGTCTTTATAATCAATTATAATGACTGCACAATTAATCTCTTATTTACCTGATGTCTTCAATTTGTTTGTTATAATCTATTTATCCACATTTTATTTTTATTTTTTAAATTCTCTTTACCCTGTTTTAATTATCCTTGTTTTTATTTGTAATTATTACACATGGTATTCTTATTTCTTATGTAAAGCACTTTGAATTGCCATTGTGTATGAAATGTGCTATATAAATAAACTTGCCTTGCCTTGCCTATAATGAGAGAATTTGCGTGCAGAATCCACTCACTGCTCAAGAGTTTGTGTTCAGTGCTAACTTAAACACCCCTGATTGGCTGTTGCGTTCAAGAAACCAACATATATGTTTATGATTGGTTGCATTGCTCAAAAAGGCAACAACTCATTCTAAATAGAAACCTTTGATGTTCTCGCGCAAACACATATACACAGATTGCACATTATAGACTCATGTCAGTAGCCAGGGTAAGGCTAAAAGCCTAGCTCAGCCAAGTTTCTGATTAATATTTCTAAAGATAATGTGTTATTTGCTATTTATGCTGCTGAAGATGTTGCGGAATACGTGAATGGCCAAATCCACAGAAATAATGTTTATTTTTTTTTCTCTCAATACTAAGTTCACTGAATGACCAAACGAATAGGAGCAGGCCTGCTTTAAATTAACAGTATACTAATACTCTAATGAGGGTTAGTTGAAATGTAGTTGCAAAGTTACATATAGTTAATAGAATGTCTAAAGTGTTCTATCGAAATAAAGAGTAATCAGAGATTTTACAGAACAGCTTCAGTGCAGGTGTCTATTACAGCATATTTGAATGCTTTTAAAGTAACAATGCTTTTAAAGCACATTATACATTTCATTTTCCATGTCCTAAGTTTCATATATCTCTTAATGTGCCTTAATACACCTTTTGTAAATTGGGCTATCAATGTTTTTGTTAACAAGTAGAGAGGGCACAAGAAACACGACTTCCCTTGTTCTACATTGAACAATCCAGCGACGGCTCAGTGTCATTAATTTCTCATATCTTCATTATACCTCTCTTCATGCAGAGAATAATAAATAGACTATAAGTACACGGAGGTGAAAATATTAACACACTCACATAAACAGACGCAATTGCTCCCCTTGAGTTCCTGAGAAATGTTACATGCTAGGAATCCTAAAAAGAAGTTCTGAGAATGCAATACTGTCAGAGTTTACAGAGGTTTAATACAAGCATCTGTTCTAATGAGAGGGGACTGGGAGGACAGCAGAGTCTATGGGAAAAGCGGGACACTTCAGTGTGCTTATAAAGTTTGATCTAAGGGCAAGAGACTTCCTGCTAATGTAAGCAATCTTCCACTGTTATTACTAAAGCCACTCTGGACGTCCACTCAGGCACTGAGACATACAATATTATATACCGGCCAGAAGTCAAGAGTAAAACATATTGTCCTAAACGGAGGAGGGGGAGGTGCAAGCAATTTAAAATGATAAAAAAACAAAACAAAAAAAAAAACATATGAAACTTAGATATTTATCTAAAGGATAAATAAAATACCAGGTAATAGACGACTAAATAACTGTTAAAATCTCAATGTTTTGTATAAGGATAAAGTATGTGAACCTCTTGCATATATATAGTCCACAAGACAAAACATAACTGAATTTATTAAAATGACCCCATACAAAAGATTATGAACCATTGATTCTCAATAATACTGTGTGCCATTCCCTGGATGATCCACAGCTGTTTTTTTTGTTGTTGTTGTTGTTGTTGTTGTTGTTTTGAGATGGTTGGCTGCCCAACGTTCTACAGAAAAATCCTCCAGATCCTGCACATCCTTCCATTTTTCCAGCATGTTTTTCATATTTGAACCCTCTCCAGCAACGACTGTATGATTTTAAGATCCATCTTTTCACACTGAGGACAACTGAGGGATTCAAACACAACTATTAAAAAAGGTTCAAACATTCACTGATGCTTCAGAAGGAAACAGGATGCATTAAGATCCGGGGGATGAAAACGTATTGAATTTGAAAATCAAAGTAAATTGTATTTAATTTGTCTTTCGGGAAACATGTAAGTATCCTCTCTCTCTCTCTCTCTCTCTCTCTCTCTCTCTCTCTCTCTCTCTCTCTCTCTCTCTCTCTCTCTCTCTCTCTCTCTCTCTCTCTCTATATCTATCTATCTATCTATCTATCTATCTATCTATCTATCTATCTATCTATCTATCTATCTATCTATCTATCTATCTATCTATCTATCTATCTATCTATCTATTTATATATATATATATATATATATATATATATATATATATATATATATATATATATATATATATTTATATATTTATATATATATATATATATATATTTATATATATTTATATATATATATATATATACATATATATATATATATATATATATATATTTATATATATATATATATATATATTTATATATATATATATATATATATATATATATATATATATATATATATATATATATATATATATTTATATATTTATATATATATATATTTATATATTTATATATATATATATATATATATTTATATATATATATATATATATATATATATATATATATATATATATATATATATATATATATATATATATATATATATATATATATATATATATTTATATATATATATATAAATAAACAAAATAAGATATAAATGACTGGGTGGTTCTCAAACACCCGGCGAGCTCAAATATTTTGACAGTCAGAAAAGCGGAATGGATCAGCCGCTATGCAAAATAAAAGCACTGAGAGAGAAAGACAGAGAATCTGTGTGTAGGCAAAGAAGCAACAAAAATATGTGAATAAAAGCAAACTAACACTTAAAAGAGGAAACTTGAAAAAACTGAAGAGATTAATTCAAATCCCACTGTAAAGTGTTCTGAGTCAATCAGAACACACGACACTCAAACTCTAGACAGAACCAACCATTATAAACAAAACACCTGATACAAAGCTTCATATTTAATGTGCTCAGTCTCCTAAACATCTAACGTGTGTCTTAAGATGTCAGATATGAAAGGAGCATGACAAGGTGACCTCGTTACAAAAACAAGTGTCAGAACTCAAAGTGTGTCACACTGGAGTTCACGACATTTGGTTTCATGTATAATTCAGAGCAGTGCAAGATACGAAATTATTTCATAGAAATCCCAAGGAAAAGAGCTTGATGAATAAATCCCTCAACTGCCTTCCAAAGCTCATAATTAAAAGAGAATATTATAATTAAGAGAATACAAACAGCTTCAGATCAAAAGGTCTTTTCCTTCTGGTTATGAAAACTACAGAAACAGGATTTATCAACATAGCTGCAAGTCAGTTGACTGGTTCCAATGCATAAGTGTATAATTTTAAAGCATATTTAGGCTTATGCAATTTGTTACAAAAACTGTCACTGGTAGGAATTATAATAAGATTCCACCAATATTACTAACATTTCTAATACGATTGTTGCTTCTAATTAAAGCTAAATGTAATATTTTGGTTAAGGGTGTGTACATAGATGTGCATGTGTAAAACAAATGGGGATGGTATTAACAATGCTTAATGACTTGTTAATACACCATAATAAATGGAGATATCTAATTACTAACCTAAATAAGAATATTCTGAAAGCCAGAATAACAACATCACATCAACGTCACACTTCATAATAACTAAGTACTAACATTTGAATTAATAATTTGATACAATGCACTTGTTGTGTACATATATGTTTTACATTGTACCTATATATACTTGCATATATATAGGTACAATGTAATTATAGCTGTGCATATAATTATAGCTGTAATTAATTTCTGTAATTACATCTATAAATACACTATTGACCCTTCCCTTACACCTTAACCCACTCTTAAACTTAACAATACAACCAAATCTGTCCTCAAAGGGAGAGTTCACCCCAAAGTTTTATCATCACTTACTAATGCTTAAGTTGTTCCAAACATGTATGAGATAATTTATTTTGTTGAACACACAATTATGTATTTATTCTTAATTTATTGTGATATTTTAAAGAATGTTGGTAATCAAACAGCTGATGGGACCTATTGACTTGCAAAAAAACAAAACTACTATGGAAGTCAATGGATGCCTTCAACTGTCTGATTACCAACATTCTTTAAAATATCTTATTTTGTGTGCAACAGAAGAAAGAAACTCATACAGGTTTGGAACAACAGGAGGGTGAGTAAATGATGATACAACTATCCCTTCAAACTTACCCATATCCCACCTCAGTAGCAGCAAAAGTGTTTTGCAATACAATATGTACACAACAAGTATATTTTAATTATTTTTTTATTTAAGGACATAGTATTTAAGGACACCTAAAATAAAGTGTGACCAAAGAGCAGCTTCCCAGAATGCACTTAAACCTGGGGAGGAGGTAGGTATTGCTCTGAACCTTCAAGGCCAATATTGCACTATATATATATTTTTTTTAATTTATATATTTTCTTTTCTTTTTTGTCAGTAATGCAACAGGAGAAGAATTTTGGGTTTCCCATATAACCTTTCAGTGAGTGTGAAGTGTGAAGAACATTTCAATATTTTAAAGAACCCTTTTCCACTATAAAGAATTGTATTTATTTATTTATTTATTTTGTAATAGAAAGGTTCCATGAATGTTAAATGTTCCTTTGTTTTTAAGAGTGTATTAAAAATAAATAGTACTATTTATAACTAAATTATGTCGGTGGGTGTTTCTTCAACCTGACCAATTAAGCATTTGTTTTATAATAAAACTTATGCCAGAACAAGACTTTCAGTCTTACATTATAAAAATGTATTATAAAAACATTAATTATAACATTTAAAACTACAGTATGATTATCTGAAAAAGTGACAGTGAAATAAACAAATATTATTCAGTTTTGTAAAAATTATTGTGTGACTTTCACAAAAGTTATGTGGAAAACAGAACCCAAGATATAAGGTGCAATTTTTTTTTTTTCATTTCCAATAAGGCTGTGAAATTTGAAATTTTTGCAAATTAGACAAAAAGTGTTTGGAATGTATTTAATGTGTTTATAGTAGGCTATATATATAAAATGTGAATCAGTCATTTGAATCCAAAAATGTGAAAAAAAAAATAAAATAAATAATCACTCTGCAGTGCAATGCTTTTAAACACAATACATTTGGGATGTAATATAAATGACACACACATAATTCTTCAGTGATGTATGTGTTTTCACGTGTTGGTTAAATAAACTTGTGTTTTTAAACAGTTTGTTTAGGCCAAAGTTTCATTGATGAAGCCTAGTTCAAACTACTTCATAGTTCAGACGTTTAACTGTCCCAAAACAATACAATTCTAAATGCTCAATAACAGTTGTCATTTCAGACTTGAGGCTATTATATTCAATAATTGGTGGCCTTACAATGGCTACAGTCTGGAAGACGAAATAAGTACAACAGCCCTTTGGGCGAAGGTCCTCCAGTGGTTAAATTAACACAAATGTTACGGGTTCAGTTCAAAGTAGTGTTGACCCAGGATCTGGACAGTTACCAAGATCACATTCCTGCTCTATCACCACACTACCCTTGAGGAAAGCGCTCAAGGTTGCTGTCCCTGAATCACTGCACTGTAAGTCACTCCAGATAAAAAAAAAAAAAAAAAAAAGTGTGTGTGTATCTATTGTCACACAACTGACATTAACTGACATCACGTGCTGTTTACAGCAACATCTTGAAGTCAAAAGTGTGCCAATTCTTCACCGAACAACAGCACCTTCTGCTGATCTCACAGCGCATGCACCCTAAACTTCACATCAACAGTGTTTAGTTTACACTGTGTGAGTGTCTGCCGGGGAAACACTGACAGACTACGAAAGAGACAAACCAAATCAAACAGAATACCAACCAAGACTGGTGACAGTGTATAGGTCATATGTTCCTTTGACTTCTGACAGCTAGATGGATTGCTTTCATTTGAAGAAAAGGAAAATATTTAAAAAGTAAATGCATTAATATTCATGCACTTCAGGAGGAATAGATGTCTTGTGTCTTCTGAATAAGAGAGGGTAACTAATCCTGACTACAAAAAGTATGCGGTCTGATCTGGGGAAAACACTGAATACCACAAACAACACAGTCATGATAAGCACTCGTAAGACCTTCTGTAAGAGGTTAAAAGTATGTTTTTAAAATTAGTCTCTTATGCTTTGAACAAACATACAGTAAAAACAGTAATATTGGTGTTTAATGACAGTATAATGTATAATAACAGTATAATGCTGCTGTTAATGCTCTGGCGAGGAGATAAACATGGAGGACTGTGTGAACAGCTCGGCTACAGCTCTCTGAGGGAGGGGTCTGTGCTAGTATGTCAGTGTCCATCAACACATGTGGGCGGGGCCTCTGCAGTGCGATGTTGTTCTGAGACACTGCTTATGATTTATGGGGATTAAAAAAAAGGAGTGTGTGGATTTTTAGCATTATAGGGTGGTTGTGTACATACACTGCCAACACACATTTATGTACAAAAACCTTATTAAAGTGAACTTTGCATAATAGGTGCCCTTTAATGTATTAAAAACATTTTATTCCTGTGATGGAAAAGCTGAATCAGTATCATTACTCCGGTCTTTAGTGTCACATATGATTTTTCAGAAATCATTCTAATATGCTGATTTGCTGCTCAAGAAACATTTATTTTAATTAGCACAAACTTTTGAATGGTAGCGTACATATACAGCCAAACCAAAAATCATTCAGATATCATTTTTTACTAATGGGTGCAGTTGATTCATGTAAGTGAGGATAGCAAAATAAAGTAAACTGTGCGTTAAAAAGTGTCAAAGTGTAAATATGTGACGATTTGGTTGTGAGAACGTGTTGTTTGCTTAAGTGTTCTTTCTTTGATTGCTAATGCGACCTTTTACACCACAGACTGAACAAAATGAAGCATCGCTTGGAAATTGGTTGACCTAAATTGGTATTATCTAATTGTGTATTTAAATGTAACAGCTGATCGGTTTATTGTAATCCATTTCATACCTTTCTATCAAAGTTATCTGACTTCATCAAAATTAATATGTCATATTGTATCGCCGTTTTCTAAACTATAGCGAATAAACTGTGATAATGTGAGGAAATGTTGAAGGTGTCTGAATAAATTTTGGTTTGACTGTATGTCATAAAGTCATACATAGCCTATACATTTAAATCTTGTAAAAAAAATAAAAATAAAAAATTAGAAGGTTCAGAAGTTTAAATGGACTTGAAATATTTCCATTCAATATACCATTCAGAGTCTTTGAAACTCACCTGAATGTTAAAGAGATGACCCTTGACCTGATTTAACATGACGCCCTATCTGCTCAAAGGACAACATGTCATTACAGGAAGTAAAGCAATCATAATATATAAAAAGGAATAGAGGAAGAAGACTAGTGACAATGGGAATTATCGCTGTTATTCTCTCTCTCCCCTCTTGACAGGCAGAGCTTTAATTCTGTAATCCACACAGACAAGAGGTGATAAAAACAGCAGAGGAACCTGCTCCCTAATCGCTCACTAATGGTTATGACAAAGACCTGTTTCTTTCACACGTACACACACACACACACCAGACAGGCACAGACCTGCTAAAGCAAATACAGTCAATAATTAGCCTGGTCATTAGTGGAGCATTAGGAGACGTGAAGTTTTTTGTGGGTATCTGAATGCAAGGCTCGTGTCATTACATGATTTTAAGATTCCTTTGGTGACGTTAAGGAGGACTGAAGGCTTATTGGCAAAAGGCATTTTAAATAACTAAAATATGCATTGATATCATGGTTATGAGTGATAAACCAAGCACTCTGGCTGTTAATCAGTATCATGTCAAAATACAATTGAAATGTCTCTAATTAGTATTTCAAATGTAAGCATATATATATATATATATATATATATATATATATATATATATATATATATATATATATATATATATATATATATATATATATATATATATTATTATTAATTTTTCTTTAATGCATGTGAATTGAACTACATTACTCAATTAAATTAGTCCCTGCACTGCCTGAAGTAAGCGACTTCTCACCGAAAACTGAGACACTTTTTAATTTTTTTATTAAATGTAATCAATGAAAGCCAAGCACACAATCAGTTCATAAACACGAGGTAAAAAAGAATCAAAATGAGCTTTAATGCCAAGTGTTTACACACACAAGGAATTTGTCTTGGTGACAGGAGATTCCAGTGCAGAAAATAATGAAGTACAGACATAGGTATAAAGGCAATGAAAAGGATATAACAATAATAAAAAATAGGCTGTAAAATTAAATATAATACAATAAAATATAGTAATACAAATATAGAAAATACACAATATAGAATTATGAATGTACAGAAATGCTTTTTACGCAGGTGTATGTACCAAGGCAAGGCGAGGCAAATTTATATAGCACATTTCATATGGTAATTAGTGCTTTACACAGAAAAGGAATTATAATAATCACAAAATTAAAACATTAAAACAGTTATAAAAGGAATTAAAAGAGTAAAAAGATGATACATAGATAAAGTTCTCATCTGGTCAAACAGTGGTGTATAATTTTTCACAGCTGTTTTTTTTTTTTACGGTGAGATTTTCCCATGTTAATTGTACTGTTTCTGTGGTGTTCTTTTGGCACGCCTAAGTAATCTATTGGACGTCTCTAACAGATCTGAATTTTTACCTAAAATCAGACAGGAGGAGTTTTAGGAATGGAATCGATTCAATCCACACCCCAAAGATTTGTCCGGAGGCTCTCGGACTGATCCCAGTCCTCACCCCACAGAACAGATTTGGTCCCCGTCCTCGACATTCATAAACTACTCTACCACAGACTCAGGTCATCAACATGGTTTCATCTCTCAATTTCCCAATTACATTTCAGAATGATTTATATTGACAATTTATATTGCCACAGAAAGTGTTTTTAATATTTGTGCTATTTGGCTATAAATGCACCAACACTGTTCAACACTCCAATGCACTTAGTATCAGCTCAAAAAGGTTTCTCGTTAGGGAGTCAGTGAGTTGTTAACTCGAGCACCGCTTGGATAATTTCAGTTCAACTCAAGGACAAATTGTTCAGAACGGTTTTAGTTCAACGGATTCAATGAAAACACCTGAACAATATGTTAATGGATCGCTAAATAACATCACTACATTAACAACTATTTTTTCAGTTCACATGGATTTGTTAATGTGGCTAACACTATCTGAATTTTTTTCTTTTTACAAGAGTGAATTCGGGTATGCACTTAAAATTTAACCCAACTTAAAAATGTAAGTGAACATGTTTTCGCAGTGGTGGCATTGAAGAACCTTTCGTTTTAAGATTATAGAAAGCATTTTTCAAGCCCACAAATTGCCAATTACCTGTAACAAGACTAAGAGCTCTGAAAAGGACTGACAACCGTATTGAGCTGCAGTATGCATGCGGCCATGAAACTTTGAAATTAATCATATGTTTTTGAATTCAATCCAAATGCTAGATAAATAAAGACCTTGGTTTCATCTCGGAAAAAAAAAAGTGGAGAACACCTTTTGAAAATTAGAGCTATTATCAGTCAATAAATCATCTGTAACAAACTGTTAGTAAACGAAAACTAATGGTTTAAAGTCTGAAGGCCATTGCTTGGCCAAAGTGAGCAAGGTGTTGCTTTGACAACTTTCTCATGTCTTTCTCATTCAGTAAGCTAAAAGTGGGGCGCTTAAATCGCTAAATCACTCTGTTTATGTGCTGTTCTGTGTGTCTGTAAGAAAGAGAAAGAGTCGCTGTGTATCCTGAATGATTTATTTGCTGGCCTTCACAGCTATGAGGCTACAGCTCTGATTCAAAGCTCCTCTGTAACACTGACAAATGACATATATTCCTGGCTGACATGAATACTGTACTGAATATGACCTACTCAATGGGGACAACCATCCCAGCCCTATCTATTTTGAAGTTCCTCAGAGGGCATCGGGACACAGAAGTGAAGGGCTTGAGATAGGGATCTGTGACATTCATCCTCAGGTGGTTTCTAGTACATATTTAGCACAGTAAATCTTCCGCAATGGATCTTGCATAAACGTGTCATCCCCAGAGGTGCAGCAACTCACACATAATGTTAGTACAATAGACCTACTAGAACCATACCATATGCATGTGTTTCCAGCCTCACAATTTACCACATAATATACTGGATAACCTGCATAAATGCATTGTTAGTCTCATCGAAAGAATTAATGACAAAAGTGTTTGTTATTAGTGTTCTCTCTCTCTCTCTCTCTCTCTCTCTCTCTCTGTGTGTGTGTGCATGTGCTTGTTTATGTGAATTATGAGGACACAAATTTGTATAAAGACATGGGTATTACAGTGGTATTACAACGTAAATGTCCACCGTTTATGAGGACATTTCATATGTGATGGGTAGGTTTAAGGGTAGGGGCAGTGTAGGGGGATAGAATATACGGTTTGTACAGTAGAAAAAACATTATGCCTATGGAATGTCCTCATAATGTAACATATAATATGCCAACCCTTGACGTCATAGTGTGGTGAAACGCCGCCTCAACATAACAATAAGTACAACTGGTTCTGTAGCCCCGAAAATAGCAAGATATTGCGCTGTGCGTGGTTGTGGAAGAACACAATCGCTGCATAAGCTTCCTTTGGATTCTAGTATTAGGAATGTGTGGTTGAACTTTATATTTAATATTTTTTATTATTTTTTATTAAGATCCAGTGAAGCAGTTAAATTAATTTCACCATGGATTTGTTTGTAAACAAGAGACTGGATATGCAGACAGGATGATATTACATGAGGGCTCGCAAAGCCCAATGTCCCGGGGCTAACTTATCTGTTTTCCAGATGGGCTACCAAAACGGTGAATGTTAAATAGTGAAATAACATTCCTTTCTTGATATGCGTTGTTCACTCTCTTGACTTGATATTTCAAGGAAAAATACAATCGCAGAAGTTTTGATCATGCTGATTTGTCTGACTCTGCAGTGAGGCTTGTGTGTGTGGGTGTGTGTGTTTGTGTGTGTGTGTGTGTGTGTGTGTGTGTGTTAGTGATGCACGGTTCGTGGTTATATCCAAGTAGTAAAAAATAACATTCCAATCAGTCGCGGTTTAAAGAGGTAAATCATTGTGTTTGTTTTGTAAAGACACTTTGCAAGCACTGTGGGCGAATCATCATACTGGTTGCCATTTTCCCACACGCTTTCAAAACAATCCCTCAAGTGTACTCACGGAGGAGCCAGAGCTCATTATGATGTGCAAAGCTTATCCAATCATAGCTGTGGGCATTGTCTTCAGTGCGGCACACCCATACAAACCGAGCGCTCCATGAGAGAGGCTCAAAACCAGGGTAGAAAATAGCCTATTACTTATTCATTATGATGTTTTTGAATGTAAAAACCACACAACCGTCATAAGTTGACCTCAGACAACAGTATAAAACAATAAAAAAGCCAGTTCATGACCCCTTTAAGGTCTCTTTTTCAAGGTTCTATTTGTAACTATCTGTAACTATTGGTTGTCAGTTGCAAAGCATTTAGCTGCAACATTCTAACACTGAATCGTTTCACACTGTACACATTTAAAAACATGGTTTAGAACAGTGCGAAAAGCCCTATAGCATAGGCACCAAACCAAAAACACAAGATATTCTCCATTAAATTTATCCTATCAAAAAAAAAAACAATTGAGATTGGGGAACCTCTCTGATTGGTGGATCTCAAATGTGGAAGTCCATGAAGATCATTTATAGACACACACACACACACACACACACACACACACACACACACACACACACACACACACACACACACACACACACACACACACACACACACACACACATGTTGTGTTTCCATGTTTTATGGGGACATTCCATAGGCGTAATGCATTTTATACTGTACAAACCGTATTTTCTATCCCCTACACTGCCCCTGCCCCTAAACCTACCCATCACAGGAGACATGCTGCATTTTTACTTTTCAAAAACATCACTTAGTGTGATTTAAAGATGTTTTCCTCATGGGGACCAAAAAATGTCCCCACAAGGACAAAAATTTGGATATTGCCATCTTTGTGGGGACATTTTGTCCCCATACCGTAGGGATTACCAGTCCACACACACACACACACACACACACACACACACACACACACACACACACACACACACACACACACACACACACACACACACACACACACACACACACAAAAAACAAGATATTCCAGCACAAGTGTATTTGAGCTAAGTTAAATATTGACTACATTTTAACTTTTGATTTACTGAAAAAAAAAAAAAAAATTCTGTGTAAAAATGTAAACTGCTCAATTATGATACTTTACATTAGGCTAATGCCAAGTAATGGTCACTCCAGAAGTCTTTAAAAAGTTTTTACATTTTAATTGTCATGGTCAGTTTTTGCTCAACTTGCTACTCAAACAAAAAAACAACAACAACAAAAAAAAAAAACACGATTTTAGTTGTAGAAGTAGACAACCTTGTCTCGACCCCCAGAGACTCTGCAGAGAAATGGCTTCCTGTGAAGAAGTTTATCCAAGGGTACGCAAGATTAACGAGGATATTTTCATTGGACGCCTCCGTTCCATGCCATGCATACTCTGAGGTGATAAGATCAGATTATTTATTGTGCCTTCCTCTCCAGGTCATTTACTATGTTAATTTTTATGAGCCGTGTGTTGCCTTTGTCTGTGGGTTGTGTGCTGCTCTTCGCAAACCTCGGGCGAGGGGTGGAAAAAAGGGGATTTGTGTACTTAGCGCACGCTCTGCCAAATTAGTCACCCATGCCGATTATTTCTGCCATTCAGGGCTGCTATGGAATGTCTAATTTAAGTTACACTCTGTGAAATTCAATTCTATTAGCAGAGCCGGAAAAATAGGCCTCTATTTGCGGGACCTTGTGGTTTGTATCTGAAGAGATAATGAAATGTTACTTGTAACAGATTGGTTTGACTTGGATCCTTCAGGCAGAGGAGTTCTTTGTTTCTTGTATCTAGGTCTTCTCAAGAGATCACACATATCCCGGAAGAACCAAGCTATTTGGAAGAGTCCAAAATGAATGATGCAAATATGAGGCTTTGAACCTGTAACGAAACAAATGACAAGAACATAATTAAGTCATGCATTTATGACATGTTATTTTTGGAATTTCAGGCACTATTTTATCAAATGCAACTGGTTTATTC
The DNA here is from genome assembly GCA_023029165.1 of Gobiocypris rarus. Classification (NCBI taxonomy): domain Eukaryota; kingdom Metazoa; phylum Chordata; class Actinopteri; order Cypriniformes; family Gobionidae; genus Gobiocypris; species Gobiocypris rarus. The sequence continues at coordinate 40,042,653 of CM040916.1, read as the reverse complement.
AACTTGGGATTGTTTACTTTGGTTTTGTGATATTAAAAACACACACATAAAGTAGGGTCAGAGCAAAGACTTGACCCTGGCCCCCTGGAATAGAGCAGGGTTAAATGCTTTGCTCCATGGCCAGAGGAACTGCAACCCACAGGATATGAAACTAGGATACCAACAAACTAACCAGAATCTTGTACTATACATTAGACTAATTGCTCCGTGTACACTTTTCTAGTGACAGCAACTATGAAAAGAACTTGTGTCGAGACTTAAGTGCACCTTTAGTGGCATAAGCCCTCAAAATACCTGTGAGTTATGTGAGAGGCTTAACCACAGTCTGTCTGTCACCTCTAACAGACAAACCTCACGTCGACAGAGACAGCTTTAACATCAAGGCCTTCATGGATAATTCATGTATAATTACAGAAAGCTTTCAAACTGGTTTAAATCATGGTCCCTCCCATCTCTCCACTCCATTCCCCACCATACACACATTCAGACATGCATAAAGTGGGGTCCACAATCAAGACACCACAATTGAAAGTTTCTATATAATTCTTTTTTTTTTTGAGATTCAAATGATATTATCAGCATAATAATTTGACCAATTTTCTATTTAATATATTTTAAAACATAATTTCTTCCTGTGATGGCAAAACTACATTTATATGCAAATAATGAATAGAATAGAATAGAATACTTCAAAGCGTGTCTTTGACTTTTCAACAGTGCACACACATACTTTACTCTTGTTTCCCAACTGTCATAACTATGGCAATAATAATTTTGTTGTGTGTGTGATTGATATTGATATTTTTTAAAGGCACAATATGTAATTTTTCACCGCTAGAGGTCGCTTATTCAAGACAAAAGTGTAGCTTTATGACGCCTTGATTTCACAGTCTCCACCTTTACAGCCAGTGGAAAAGAATCTGACGGGACTCAGGTAATCATATTTATGGATTAACTAATGTATTAAATATTCATTATGAAGCAGGGTGGGGCTAAAAGCCGTTGGAGCGGAGAGAGTCCACTGGAGCGATTATTATGCCACAGATGAGCGCTTTTGCTTCTTCCGGCGCTGTTTTATCATATTAGTTACATCTGAGTGTGTTGAAAGGTGTTATAATACTGTGCATTCGCTCGGTGGCTACTGCGAGACACTTGTTGCACACTGCAGTAAGCTATATCGATATAAGGCATGGTAAAACATGGTATCCATGGTAACTCAAGAAAACAACTTTTAAACAATAATGATTTGTTGAAATGAAACAATGCATAGTTTTTTGATGATGAATATATCCAAACAGCTGCTCACCTGTCTAATAAAACATAATATATTAAAGTGTCTTTGGTGTTTCCATGGTTTCTACGAAATTAAAAAAATCGAGGGAAATGATGTATGATGTCATTGATAGGTGACGCACGGACCTGGTTAAAATTAGCTTATTTCTCTGGATTTAAACATTCTTGGAAACATCTGGGATGATGTAAGTACACACACACGGTCAACAAGATATATAACTGTTTGGATATTTTAGACCAAAAAACGAACATATTGTGCCTTTAAATGTAACAAAAAATTTGCTCAATGTTATCACTACCCTCCTTCATTCTCAATCCCATTCACATCAGCGTTAATAACCAAGAGCTCACAGAGAGGTGAGAGGTTCTAACCCATGATTTACCCTTTGTGCATGTGCGTGGGTGTGTGCGAGAGAAATAAAGCAAGTGTGTGTGTATGAGAGTAAGAGGGTTCCATTCAAGGTCAACTGCAGGTGAACACTGGGTCAAATGGAGGTCGTTCAAGCTTCTAGGCAGGTCAATAACGCCCCCTGATCAGCATCCACACGCAGGCGGTGCCTGGGCCACACATCAATTTGCCAGCTTGTGAAACAGTAATAAAAGAAAAAAAAAGCAGCTGTACCTAGAGATGAATTGAAACAGTTACGGTAGGGGAATAAAACAAATGTATGGGGTGACTGCAAAACAGCACTAGCTTTCAAGTCCTAACTCCTTTTCATGTAAACGTCTCTGCCTGACACCTCTCATACATCCCTTTTTTCTGCCTCTCTCTGTCTCTCTCTCTCTCTTTCTCTCTCTCTCTCTCCTTGTAAAGAAGAGAACTCGAGCAGAAAGAAACAAGCCACTCGTTGGGGTTGGCGAAAGGTCAGTGCTGACAGGATGCAGGGTTAAACTGCCAGCTTAAAATACTGTTCATGACCCTCACAGCCTTGTTCTAAATACCCCTCTTTTGTGTCACCGTCACTGCCGGCATCAATATTGGCCCTTCTCAGATTTATTAGACATTGTTGGGCAGAAGGGTAGAGACCATTTATGCACAAAAGTCACATCGATCTAATACCTAATTCAGCCGCACACTGCAGCAAAAACAATAGCATCACTGCGCTGAGCAAGTAGCTGGGTGCTGTTGGGATTTTTCTGTTTCAAGCTTTCCAAAGAAGTTTTTTCTATGTTTTTTGGCCTTTAATCAGACAGGACAGTGAAGCAACAACAGGAAATTCTGGGGAGAAGAGAGGGGTGGGAAATGACCTGAGGAGGAATCAAACCTGCGTTGCTTGCAATATGTCAAAGCACATGCACTATACACACCAGCCTACATTTTTTTTTGTTTTAGATTTTTTAGATTGATATGCTGCTTGCAAAAACATCTATTTTATGAGAAGACTACTACTAAAACTGTACAAGACAGTTTTAGTAGTAGTCTTCTCATAAAATAGATGTTTTTTTTGCAAAAAGTTTTTGGGAAAGTCATTTCATTTGATGGCCATATTTTAATGCCTCTGGGCAGCAATTTTCCTCATGCAAGTCCAACTGCTGCCTATACTTGAATGGAGATCAGTGTTATTTTAGTATAATTGTGATGCTAGTATTTTTTTACAAAATTATAGAGTTTGTATTTTTATATTTCACATTCTTCTTTTTTTTATTAAGAAACTAGCTGAAATTAAATTTGACATATTTTACATTTAACATATAATATTTCATTTTATTTAGTAGTACAATAATTATTAGGATATTTTAGTAATAATTATATTTATATCATTATATTTAAGTATAAGGAGGCCTATAAGCACGTTTAGTTGAGGAATGAATCAGTGTTTCATTTGTTGTTCAATTGTTCCATTTGTATGTTTCATATACTGGCAAAGCATAGTCATAAAATCATCACTTTATTGGCATGATTGTCAGCATTTACAGTATGTACAAAACATATGGTACTTTAAAGTAATAAAATAGATAATACAGGGTGTTAATTAGGTAAAGAGATACATGGAATGAAGGGGAAAGTAAAGCAAATATGCAAAAAATAATAATATATAACCAAAATATAACAATAATAATAATACACAAATACCAAATGAAAATAAGTGAAAAATAAAAGATAAAACATGTTTTGTTTTAGACCTATATTATTTTATAATCTTACAGATTGTTTAAACATTGATAATAAAAAACTTAATTTGAATGAAATGGCATGCTAGGCAACATTGCACGCAATATAGCCTAATATAAATAGGTAAATATAATCATATCTTAACTCCACACTATTTTGTCAGGATGGATCTGAGATGCTAAATAGTTTTTTTCCCCATACCTTGACTTTTTTATCGCAGTTTAACTCACATTTAAGTAACTTATTTCAAATCGTATTTAGGTTGTTAAAATCAATGTGCATGAACAGTCCCAAGCCTGCATCTCAGGACACTGTGACACTGTTTCTATGGGTTTTTTTTATTTATTTAGAAGGTGGGACTTTGCATTCACTTTTCCTATTCATAGCAAAATGATTTAACCGTTTTGGTATATACAGCTCTGGAAAAACGTGGGACCACTTAACCACTTAATTTCTTAATGTTAAGTGGTCTCTTAATTTTTTTTCCAGAGCTGTATATATATATATATATATATATATATATATATATATATATATATATATATATATATATATATATATATATATATACATACATTTTTTTTTGCACACATAATGGTGCCGCTGGTAACCAACCCTTTACCCCCTAACACAATACATATATTCTAAGGAAGTTAAGTTTGGTCATTTTGGTTAGTGTAATTTTGACTATACAATTTCTTGTAAAACAATGCATACTGGATTTTCTCACAGAAGAAATGAGGTAACAAACAAGTGGTCAGGTATACACCAAGACTATGAAATGAACACAACAGAGAGCTAATTTCCCTTCTATCATAATTTATCTCCACCCTTTAAATATGTAAGACACATTTAAACGGATCCATGCATGTTCTAGGCAAATTAAAGCAGCTCTAATTAATGCTATGCAAAACACGGCCGTACGTTTATTACTTGATTTATCTTTGTTCTACTTAAGAGGGGCAGAGTTGTCTTGCCAATTTGTCTTCCTCTCGCATACTTAAGATTCAGTATGTGTTTAAATGATTTATTTAATAAATAAGTGAATAAATCACCTCACAGCTAATTTCCCTAATGATATTAGAAAAGAGTAACTGTACAAATTGTGCAAAATAGAAACCGCTATTAACCTGCAGCACCTTTCGTTTGCTGGGTTCATAACGTCCATCCATTTTCATTTGTGCAAAAACAAAAACATGATTAAAAGAATTGACATTTGACACAGATTTTTACAAATAAAACCACTTTGCTTTCCGTGTCTAATAGATGAGGGTCAGCTCCCCAATTCTCACGGTGATACATCAAAACACGGTACATGCTGTCCCATTTAGGACACAAGACAACAGCACCAACACTAACCGGCCAAAAAAATAACAAAACAAATAGCAATACATATACAGGTCCTTCTCAAAAAATTTGCATATTGTGATAAAAGTTCATTATTTTCCATAATGTAATGATAAAAATTAAACTTTCATTTATTTTAGATTCATTGCACACCAACTGAAATATTTCAGGTCTTTTATTGTTTTAATACTGATGATTTGGGCATACAGCTCATGAAAACCCCAAATCTAAAAAAATTAGCATATTTCATCCGACCAATAAAAGAAAAGTGTTTTTAATACAAAAAAAAGTCAACCTTCAAATAATTATGTTCAGTTATGCACTCAATACTTGGTCGAGTCCTTTTGCAGAAATGACTGCTTCAATGCGGCGTGGCATGGAGGCAATCAGCCTGTGGCACTGCTGAGGTGTTATGGAGGCCCAGGATACTTGATAGCGGCCTTAAGCTCATCCAGAGTGTTGGGTCTTGCATCTCTCAACTTTCTCTTCACAATATCCCACAGATTCTCTATGGGGTTCAGGTCAGGAGAGTTGGCAGGCCAATTGAGCACAGTAATACCATGGTCAGTAAACCATTTACCACTGGTTTTGGCACTGTGAGCAGGTGCCAGGTCGTGCTGAAAACGAAATCTTCATCTCCATAAAGCTTTTCAGCAGATGGAAGCATGAAGTGCTCCAAAATCTCCTGATAGCTAGCTGCATTGACCCTGCCCTTGATAAAACACAGTGGACCAACACCAGCAGCTGACATGGCACCCCAGACCATCACTCACTGTGGGTACTTGACACTGGACTTCAGGCATTTTGGCATTTCCTTCTCCCCAGTCTTCCTCCAGACTCTGGCACCTTGATTTCCGAATGACACGCAACATTTGAGCGACAGTCCAGTGCTGCTTCTCTGTAGCCCAGGCCAGGTCAGGTCGGCAGTCTTACCCATGATTGCGGTTTTGAGTAATATACCAGGCTGGGAGTTTTTAAAAGCCTCAGGAATCTTTTGCAGGTGTTTAGAGTTAATTAGTTGATTCAGATGATTAGGTTAATAGCTCGTTTAGAGAACCGTCTCATGACATGCTAATTTTTTGAGATAGGAATTTTGGGTTTCATGAGCTGTATGCCAAAATCATCAGTATTAAAACAATAAAATACCTGAAATATTTCAGTTGGTGCATGTGCAATGAATCTAAATATATGAAAGTTTAATTTTTATCATTACATTATGGAAAATAATGAACTTTTATCACAATATGCACATTTTTTGAGAAGGACCCGTAAATAACCACTGCATGCTATAAATTCTGGTTCACAGTGGCGACAAGTTCACAACTTGATCTTTTTTTTTAACCCACCATTCGTTTCAGTTGGGGTATTGGGTCCCTGGAGGCAGTGAGAAATAGATGGTGGAACTTAATAACTAGAGATGAACATTATTCCCCCAGCTACAGCGAATGTTTCACTGCTTGATTATGAGTGAATGGCCGACACAGACTAAAATGTTCCGTTTCCACAAGCATGAAGAGGGTATAAATAATTCAAAATTTATTCCCACAGAAGGAGGGACAATGAAAATCATAAATTATCCACGTGCGATGCTTTAATGCAAGAGCTCAATGAACCTGCTCTAACTAACTAGTCTGCTTCCTCATTACACGCTAGGCACAGACCTCTTAACCTTTTAATATTAATTTAGCGACAACTACGGTGGGATGGGCTTTCTGTAAATGGGAATGCTGGCTAGTGGAGAGGAAGCGTGGGTATTAGCGGGATTATGAAATGATCCTCAAGAGGTTATTATCTATATTTGTCTCTGCTACCATCTGTAAATAACAAGCTGCAGTGTGCGTGCTCGTTTATAATTTGTAAGAGATGGATAGACAAATGTAGAATGCAATCAATCTTACAACACCAAAAAGTTGCATGTTTTGGTACTTTTGCCTATATGAGTTAGTTTTGCATGCTTTATGCTGCTTTTTTTTTTCTTTTTTCTTTTTTTTGTGATCGCACAGGTAAATGCTAATGTGAAAGGTATTGTTTTTGCAGCGTTTATCTAGTAAAGGCCAAAATGAACTGAACAGTCATTTCACTGTGACTCACAGTACTAATAGTGATAATTTCCTAACAAGGTCTTGAGCAGAGGAAGAACAGACCTGTAAATGTAGTGTGCTTCAAGAGTAACTGTGACATATATGAGTCCCATGATTACACTAAGAGCTCCATATATTTAACCAGAAACATCTTTTAAAACTGATGAAATTGATAAAACTTGAATGGACCATGAATGGATTTGGCATTGTAGTGCGTCATCTGTCTCATGTTATTACTGCTCATAACAGTGATGGTCCAGACTTCCCCAATGCAGAATACTTTCAAATTAGAGAATTAGCCCATGACATGTGGGATTTGGAGGAATCAGCTAAAATGCCAGATATAATACCTAAGATCTATAAGGTTTTACTCAATCAGACTAATTGAAATGGAACATTGAAGATTTCTGGTGGAAGCTTTGGATTACTCCCCTGAATAAGACAGGAAGTGATATGTAATAAACTTAAACAGGGCTAGTAGCACATGGTGAAAAGAGGCAACCATCATACAATGGCTTTTAGTACCAATGTTTTCCAACTTGCATGATCAATGTGTAAGGAAGTTTATTAAGAACATTATACTTCATAAACTGTCTAAAGAGGATTTTAAGCTTTGAAGCTGCTGCATATGAAAGGACACAAAACAAATAATAATAAATAAATAAAAATATCCCATCTGGAGCTCTACAGTATCATTAAATAATCAATAGTCCAGATGACTAGAACCATATTAATTTAACAATAAATAAAATAAAATAAAAACAATTCTTACAATATTTAAAGAAAACCCTACAAACGTACATAATAATATTTCTACATATAGGATGTGACTAAGTTATTTGATGATGTGATACAAGTAAAATACAATAAAATACTAGTAGAAAAAAACCTAGTTTGGAATATACTTGGAAAAAATACCTTCACACACTTCAAGTGATCCCCCCCGCCCGCGTCCCCTCCCCACTATTTCCCCAGGTTTTTTTTTTTTTCTTGTGACAGCCACAGGCTTTAAAAAGTGTTTAAAAGGGACATGCCAGTTGCACGATGGGAGGTAAAAAGAGATATCTGCTTAATATGCGTTTCTCTTTTATAATCCAGAAGTTCTATTAGCAGATTACGAGCTATGGAATGTGAGGAAAGACAGAACGCAGTGTGTGTGCCAGAAGAGACAATACTGGCTTAAGTCATCCGTGTGAGAGAACATTCAAAGCACTTTTCCAAACCGTATTTCCGTGACTTCAAATATCCCAATTTTATTCCAGAAATAAACACATACAGCTCTGGAAAAAAAAATTAAGAGACCACCTAACATTAAGAAATCAATGTTATGTGGTTTATTAGGTTTTTTTTTTCAGAACTGTATTTGTTTCTCCTGGTTGCTTCTCCCCATATAATGTTACAGTTATGGCATCTACCAGCAGGGGCTAACTGAACTTCTCTATGATAACCAGTCAAACCATGACACTTTTAACAATTGACACATTATTTAGACATTTTTCCATTAGAATCACAATGGTAGATGAGTTCAAGTGCAAAGTGTTTGTCAGAGAAACAAGCAACTTGCATTATTGCTCTGAATTTCATCACAATGAAAGCTTTTGAAAAAAGTGCCGTAATTGGCAACATGTAAATGTCCCTGCATGGATAATATTCTGTTTGCCTAACTAATCCTGCTAATTGATGAGCCTCTGTCTTCATGGTTCCCTTCATATTATTAGCAAATATGTTTATTAAACTTATTTTGGGGCATCGACCAAGTAAATATGATCATCTGCTCAGAAGGCTGAGAAAGAAATAGATGCAGTTTGACTGCTGTCTACAGTGTGAATACAGTACGTGAGATAAAATGCATACTCTCTTCATTTCAGAAAATGCATATGTAATATTTATACTTCAGCCTTATCAACAAATGGTATAATTCTGTGCAATACAACTTACATCTTTTAAAAAAAAGAATTCTGTCTTCAGCCTTTTTTTTTTTTAATGTACATCTTCTAATAACAGTATTAGAAGATGTACATGAATGTTACAATACTCCCTAGAGCTCATTCAGCAATTATTTTATACAATAATGTAACAAGAAGGTGACTGATTAGGCTATACATTACCAAGTGATGAAGGAGGTACGCAATAATAGAGGATTTATTACAATCAAAGTACAAAAAGATAAATGCTGGGAAGCTCTTCTTGGTCTGCATCTGTTTGGCTGCTCTATCATTTAAGTAGTTCCTGAATATTAATGCCAGCCAAATTGAGATGTGATACTATAAATATGAACAAATATGAAACTAATTGGACCTATACAAATGAATCTATAAATATGGTCTCCATTCAGGCAGATCTGTCTCACTCAATATTGTTGCATGAATTTGCTGTATTCTTCCAGCATGAGAAAACTTCTTGTTAGACTGTAATTGTTCTCAGACATTAACTCAACTATATTTAGCTATGTGCTTGACGTGTGGCTGGCAACTGATAACAGCTGGTGAAGGTCTAATAAGGGAACTTAATTATAAAATAATATAAATGATATATGCTAATCATAATAAACCGCTGGTTAGTTACTGTTTTATTCAAGATTATACAAATTAATAGTAGGTTGCTTTCTAACAGAAATGGAATCTCCAATTGTGACAGATTTGCAACACTCTATAGCAACTAGTTTTGCCTTTAGTGTGTTGTGATACTGTAACAAGCAGCAGCATACACAGCACACACAAATATTAGCTAAAATATATTTTTTTAATTAAACTACTCCAATTGTTTTGTCATACTCAGCACTGAATGCTTTGGGATTACCTCCTTCCATCTTCAAAGCATAAATGTAATGCTGTATTCATCTGCACAATCAAGCAGCGAGCGGGGTAATGTGTACTCGGAGCGTGCCGCTCTGTCACGCACATCTCGGGACTCAGCCATGAAGCCAGTGTTGGAGTGTACTCATATGGAGCAGCCAGAGTGGAATTACTGTGGCTATCATATGCCCCACAAGCCTCTGATAGGTTTTTAGTAGGACCACTTTCCTGCCTCTGAGCGAATTCAGGAAGTTCAACATCGACTGGACGCACTCCTCTGTGAGGTGCACTATCTGGTTGACCGAAGTTCCATACCGAGAAAAGAGATCGTCTACACAGGAGAGAGTTTGCTCTTGTCCCAGTTGACCTGAAGACCCAGCTGGCTGAGGTGCCTGAGCACCATGCTCCTGTGTTCGCACAACTGATCTTGTGAGTGAGCTATTATGAGTCGAGCCGAGATAGTTGAGATTGTGAACACAAAGTGCAGAAATGGTCTGTGTCGGTGGTAGAATCGAAAAATAAAAGTGTGCGTCCTTCATGTTGACTATATTTACTTGATTTAATTTGTTATTTTGAATGCTTTTATTGTGTGGTTATTAATTGTACATGTGTTTTTTTCTGAACAGCACTTTGGTCAACTGTGGTTGTTGTAAAGTGCTTAACAAATAAAGTTGGTATGGTATGGTATGGTACGTCTAATCGCTGCAAACCAATCTTAGGGACGGATGCATTTGAAAATGCGTTTCTGCGTCAATTTCTTGAGCGGCAGCCTGTGAAGGACCCCGGTTCAGGACTCGCAGGTCTAATATCGGTCGTAACCCACCACTTTTCTTGGGCACAATGAAGTAGGGGCTGTAGAACCCCATCTTCATATCGGCTGGAGGGACCTGCTCAATCGTGTCCTTCGCCTGTAGGACTTTAATCTCTTTCCACAAGACAGGGGCATTGCAGCTCCACACAGAAGTTAAGTGGATGCCCCTGAACTTGGGAGGATGCCGTGCAAACTGAATTGTGTAGCCGAGCCTGATTTTGCAGGTGAGCCAGCAGGACAGTCTCGGAAGCGCTAGGTAGGCTTCTAGAAACCGTACCAACGAACCCACCCGTACCACAGACTTACCCTCGGTAGGGCAGCAAAGTGGAGGGCAGGGACCCAACCCAAGAGGCATAGCGTCCTGAAGTGGGGTCTGAGTGCGCAAAGCAGCCCCTTGGACAGAAGGTACGAGAGAAGGCATGGTAACGGTCTCAAGCCGTACTCTGCTGTCCGTTGGCGACTGAAGGAGAGGCTGAGAGTGGCGAGGCTTCATGGCGTTACACACTGTCTTCCTCAGCTTCTTCCTCAGTGGGAAACGAAGGCGGCGAGGCATAGTGTTGCGCACTGTTGTCCTTGCACTGAGAAGAGGGGATTGAGAGTGGCAAGGCTCTCACTGTCATTCTCGCCCTCTTGTGGGGAGGTGAACGAGAGCGGCAAAGCTTCGTAGCGTCGCAAACTGTCATTCCTGAGCTTCCGAGACCCAGAGGTATTGGAACTGCTCTTATATTAAGAATTTGGGTACCACTGACTGTAACACCAGTTTTGGATAACACCAGAATTGTACAAATCTCCACCCGGCCCTCCTCTGGGGAAGAACCGCTCCGACATCATCTGGCAGAGCTTTTTTTTTTCTTTTTACAGGGACAGACGCCCCCGTTGATGTGCAGACTGAAGGGCAGCCCACAAATGACTCTAGTCATGTCGGGAACAGCTACCTCAGCCTGCTTTTGAACTGTGGAGGACTGCTGGGCAAAGTCACCAACAGTGTTGCCAAAAAGTGCCCCCTTTGTGAAGATCATCGAGAAAGCGTATTTTGGCGTCTTGCATCTCTGCTAGGTTTAGCCCAAGGGTGTTTCTGAACCAGCAAGGTGGACATCATCTGGCCGAGGGCCAGCGCTGTGACTCAGATTATGGCCCCTTTGGTGTTCCATATTTTGGCACCAAATAGTTCCAAACTGCACATCTGGGAAAAAGGCACAGGGGTGGGCAAGGTGATTTACGTGCTGCACTATGCCTAAACCACCTGAAATGTATGGCTGTAAACTCTGAATCTGATTTAGCATGAGCACACACTATTATAGTGGGAATCTCAGCATCATCTTAATTTCCAGCGCATAACAGCCCTCTCTCTGACGTCCTCTGCCAGAGCCCCAAATGAAATACTAGGTCCCTCCATAAGGAGCAGCAATCCCATCTGTAAGCTACCAGCAGGCATGTGAGACAGTGAGCGTTGCCGTCAGACTCGATGGCACACGACACGGTCCTTAGGAAAAAGGCTAGACGAACAATGCCCCGACGTGGTCATGCTCTCATGAGAGAACATAAACCACACACAAACTCAGTTTCAGCATGCTGCGGTGTGATAGAGTAGTGAGGGACCCGAGGAGGTGGTCTCGCCGGTGAAGCGCTCACTGTCACCAAAGCTTATTAGCCAAAGAAGCCCTTTCTGGAGCTAGATCGTGGAATAGGCAAAGGGACTCCACACCGTTTGGAGTTTCATAGTCTCAACCGCGCATCTAGAGTGCAGAGTGATGCGCTGGGTTGTCGTGACGATGGCACACGGGTGTAAGCAGCACCCTAAGAGTTCTCCTAAGAGAACATGGATCACCCATGAATGCAATCTCAACATGCTTACATGTGAGGGATTGTGGCCGTTAAATGAGGACAGGAAACAACCGCATCCAGAAACACACTGGCGGAATGTCATCTTGAAAAAGACACAAACTCACACCCGTGCTGCTCTTTTAGCAGAATACTCACAAATTGAAGCAGACAGGGGAGGTGCCGGTGGAGCGCAGACAGAGGAACCCGATACCAACTGTTAAAACAGCCTTTGTCGCATCTCAGAACGCTCACACACACTGGGCACACTATCCACACTGCCACTTCGCTGCACCCGCCGTCACACCAGCACAAGGTAAGCTCTTCCACAAAAGGCAGTCCAGACTCGTAAAGAAGACATTTAATGAGTTTGTTCACCATGAAACCAACCGGCTCCGAAGTGAAATGCAATTTGATGCGAGCACCCGCTTCCGTATTTATGCCCGTATTTATGTTAATTGGCTCGTTTAATTACACTCGAAGAGGACTGGTCTCACCAGAAGTGATCCCATTTCTGACGTAGGGAACAATGTTCTTCTACAAAATGCATGCAAATTTATTTTTTTAATCACTAGAGGGCCTAAAGTGTACCTTTAAATGTACCGTGACATATTGCTTTAGCACAGAGTCAAGACATCTCTTCTTACTACAAGATATAGCATGAAATAAGCATGAATGAACAGCAGAATGTATGTTGAAAGATGCAGTATCATTTACTAAAATATAGCATCCCTCATGAAATCACCCAATCAGTGTTTCAGTCAAGGATAGACATCAACAAAACAGATGATCTGAAATCTGAGGGTAAAAATATTGAGAAAGTCGCCTTTAAAGTTGTCCAAATGAAGTCCTTAGCAATGCATATTGCTACTAAAAATATTTTTTTATATATTTACAGTAGGAAATGGAACATGATCTTTACTTAATATCCTAATGTTTTTTTGCATAAAAGAAAAATCAATAATTTTGACCCATACAATGTATTGTGGACTTATGACTGGTTTTGTGGTCCAGGGTCACATATCATAGCAAAAGTAGAGAAATGCGCTATACACAGCTGCTTGACAGTATAGAGGACAAAATAAGTGACCTGTTTCATCTCAACCACTATCTCCTTTTCCACCATCCTTTCCTCCTTGAGCCTGAACCCAAAGCCCGAGTTGCCAACAAACAACATTCCTCCAGGGGAGCCAAGCGCCCCTAACAAGAATCATTATGGTGTCCTAGGGAGAACGAGGCGACAGCTGGCCCTCCGCACATGTGACCCTTGCCACTTTGTCGACTTAACGTTGGTCATCATGATCAAAGCCTGCAGAGGAGCAGCTGTGACTGGTAAGCTAAACACAGTGATTTCGGTAAATAGAAGTAGCATTTGAGCTTCTGTACCAATGGAAACTGGAAGCATCAGTAGTGGGCTAAAAAAAAGTATTTTGAAGGGACAATGAGGTTTATGGGGGAAGAGGCGGAGTCAGGCGAATTCAAACATAAGGGACTGCTTTATTAGACACAGATTTAAAAGTGTCAATTCCACATTCACAAACAAAGTCACACACAAACTAGTCCCATTAAAATCACTAGCCGTGTACATGCATAATTTAGAGAGCTAACATATAAACCCACTTAAACTTCAACTTAATTTCCCTCCTTTTACAAATAAAGAAACAAAAGTGATGTTAAAATAGAAAAGAATCTATACAAGCTCATTGTGAAAAATGGGCAAGGGAAGCATTTTAATGTGGGAACGGCGAGGTCAGAGAGAGCACTCGGTGCAGCAGACAATTCCTCCCCCCACATCAGTTCCTCTCTTCAAGTTCTGCCCTGTTTTCTGAACCCATGTTCCACAGAAAGCCTGCGTATTTTAACACATACATCGCTAAATATCCAGTTTGGTTTGCCATATTCAGATCTCCCCACAAGGTTACTTCTCTGCCCTTACCTCTTTTTGTTCTTCAGACCACTGGCGAAACAGCGAAAGGTCTTGGCCGCATATAAACGAATTTCAAATGTCATGTCTTGCACGGCTAAAATGAAAGAAAATGCTCTCGCTCACTCGCGGCAGCGGCCGAGTCAATGAATTTGTCAAAATTTTATGATAATTCATTCAATTATTCCTCAGACATTTAAATGATAGCAGAGGAATAGACATGTGTGGAGAGAGAGAAAGGGGAGGGCCTTAGCAATAATCCCCCCTCCTGATATTAGCGAGCCTCCAGAGGGGTTTTAAAAGCTCTGTATCTCGGTGTGGAGAGGACTAAAACTTCACTCCTTCTCACAAAACAGCGTAAATCCCTCCCTACTCTCTCTACTGCTCAATACGAGCGTCCCACACACACAAATGTACACACTCTCACACTCTCTCATTTCCACTCCCATACAAGAAAGTCATAGTAGAATTAATGAAAAAAAGTTCACCAGCCCACACAGCAAACGCATCCTTCGCCTGTCTCAGAGAGAACAACAATAAAACCGGCCCTGTGCTCCTCGTGCTCCTGTGATCTTTGACCCCCCTCAGTCCCTCCTGCTTGGGGTCGAGTCGATGGGAGACAAGAAGGAAGACCCCATGTCAGACCCCTGAGCGATTCTGCATCCACCATGGCTAAGCTCCCCCTCTAGTGTTCACATGTCTGTATTCCTCTAAGCAACAAAAGCAGCAGCCTGTAAAATCCTGACCTGAGTTTTTTTGTTGGTTTCGTGTTGAATGCAGTTCAGAGCTGCATTTGCTGTACTGCATCTACGTAGTTTTTATGTAAATTTTAACATTAAAACTACATTACATCAGCTGATTCTCCCAGTGCCTTTGCTCTAGACAGTAGAGTGGTGGCTGTCTGAATACAATAATGCACCAAATGTGACACTATATATAATACAATACAATTATTACATAATATAAATTCTTGAAACAAATTTTTTTTAAGACATTTAATATTAATTAAAAAACGATCACCTGACAACTTCCTATGCCCTTTCTTATGGCTGCAGTGGTAGAGTGCTTTAAAGTGATGGACACAAGCAGAGGGAGAGAGGGGCGCTTGCCTGCGGGGGAAGCTAATTATGCACTCTCTCTAAATTAACCAACTTTCACTGGGACCCAACCTCCATCTGACGTGCTTGAAGAAAGGGCGGAGAGGTGAGACGAAGAGCACGAGAGAGAGCGACGAAGCTGGAAAACAGAAACAACCCAATAATCTTGTACTTTGCCTCTTGAAGGCGAGCCACCGTGCCTCTAATGTAGACAAGTCATTTTGTAGAAACCACTAACGCCCGCAGGGGATGGGGAACACATCGCAGGCCGCCTCATTTCAAAGATCTTTTGCAATCAGCGCCACAATGGAGGCCCTCATTTTATGCTGCTACATCATAAAAGTGCTCTTTTGTTACATTTCCATCCTTAAAAGGGCCTTAATCCTTTTCTTTTCAGGCAAGTCTATGGCAAATTCCACAGGGACATCCCATTCGCTGCAAGGGCTAGAGTGACCCACTCAGAAAGCAGCGTGCGAGGCTTTGAGCCTTTCTTCTCCTGCCACTCTCGTGAGAACATTAAATCGTACTTTTCATTCCCCTCACTGTGGGGGGACACCCCTTAATGATGACAGAGAAAGAGAAATTCCTCCACTCGGGTCCTATGATACCATTCTGCTGTCAAGCAGGCGTCTCGGTGGACAGAGAATCAAACATGGCTTCCTGCAGGTGGAGTGCCGATGAAGGTCACATCGCAGCTCAGAGGAGCAGGGGGAGAGGCAGCACTTCAGAGGAGTCGCCAGCTTTCTCACACCAAATTAAGTCATCCGTGAAAATGTACGTCTCTTTAGCACTGCGTAAATGTTTGGCTTTTACTGGTCTGTTGGGCTGGTTCGTTTGATATTTGCACCTTATGCCACCAATCGTTTTACTATAGTGATCTCTTTCGCACTTTATCATATCAAGTATTTTCTCTTTTTTAAATCCGGGGTTTGGCTTTCCTTGCCTTTGTGTGGCTCTGTCTCAGAGGGGGGCCGATTAATCAGTTTAAAATTGAGCCATGTACCTCCAGTCACTCTCCGTACCCTACTCAGCCTGGCCACTTGATGTTGGGTGCTTCAATGAGAACATTGTTCTTGTATAAAACACTTGTCAATCAAGCCTTAAACTGTAGCTCCCGTCACCATTCATCCATGCGTCCCACATTTATCGTATTTTAGAGTGAATTGATAAGTATTTTCAGAAAATGTGTTTCCCCACTAAATGTTTAACGACAGATGCAAGAATCATGCTATCATTATCGGCATCATTATCTTTCTATCAAGACATATCTATATTGTATACATATACAAATGGGTCATGACATGTTCCTTATAGAGGTTCACATATAATATTAATAATTTTTTGCACAAATATATATGTAAGTGCATATTTTCATCCCTCATTCGGTGTAGACAAGTGTGAGCCATTAAGCAACTAAGGGTCAGTGGTCGGGGCCTATACTGTGACAATGTAAACTATTCATCTACTGTATGTCTTGTTTTAGAGGCACTCATATGCAAATGTATTTTCCAATGTGACATTACAGATCCCACAATATTCAAGGCATTTTTGGAGCTTGATTATGTTTTCTATTTTGATATATAAAATGTGATTTATTTCTGTGATGAAAAAGCTGAATTTTCAGCAGTCATTAGTCATTCTACTTCACATTCTAATATGCTTATTTGGGGCTCAAGAAACATTTCTTATTGTCTCAGTTGAAAACAGTTGTGCTGCTTAA
Organism: Gobiocypris rarus; assembly: GCA_023029165.1. Lineage (NCBI taxonomy): Eukaryota > Metazoa > Chordata > Actinopteri > Cypriniformes > Gobionidae > Gobiocypris > Gobiocypris rarus. Next base: position 40,025,651 of record CM040916.1, on the reverse strand, counting down.
TATTTCTGTTGATAACCATGCAGTAATTTTTTTTATTTTTTATGAATACTGTATAAAGTTTTTATTTGAAATTTGAATGTTTTGAAACTACTGTATGCACACACTTGACACAAATTCACTAAGTATTATGAAAGCAATATATAAATAGCCTTGTGAATAAATAACAATCCATAATAAGCCTTTACACCTGGTCACTATTATAGGATATCTATCTGATTTGTTAAAACGGTTCCCTTTACACTTGTATCATTTAGCTTCACTTTTAATGAAGATGATTGTGTGTTTAGAGCCTGCAACTTACTTTCAGTTTGCGGCAATTAATCTGCGGCAAAGCTTGTTATTTTGCGGTCATATCTGGCTATAACATGTCAGATAACCTATAACATGCTGTCACACGTTTATTTTTTAACATTTATTTAATCTGGAATGCATCTCAGATCATCTCCTCCAGTGATTAGAGTGATTGGATTTAAATTCAGTATTGAAAATGTTCAGAGGGTATTAACACCTGGTCTTTTCGTGATTGGATAGCTATCCGATCAGAGGAAAAGCATAAAGTGACCAGATGTAAACAGGCCCTTAATCGTCAGTTCCATTTAACACTATTTTAAGTTCTATTGAGGGTGGTCAGTAAAAAATAATGTAATGTAATGTAATATAATATAATCATTCACAAATATTCTAAAACACCTGACACTTCTCATTAACTTTTAACTTTTCAAAATGTCTTTGTGCATAGGAAAGCATGAGATGTAGTTTCTGCAATTCTCTTTCTAAGCACGCTGCATTGTCTATTCAGGTCAGCGGCAAAGGGACCCGGATGTTGAGGGTGTAATGCAATGGGATTTAGGCAGGTGAAAAAGTCTGCCAGTGCTCCCGCTGATAGCAGGATAGAGACCTCAACAACACATTCCAAGCTTTGGGAGCATTTTACTATGAGTGTCGCTCCTTTGTAATGGATTTTCTGTCTCCAAGGGGTTAGTAGTGAGCAGAAGAGAGAAGGAAATATGGTACAGTGCAGTGTGTGTACAGAAATGCAATTTCCACATCTTCTTTTGTGATCCGACTGGAAATTAAAGTCATATGCGAGCCTTACAACATGCTTGGATTAAATGCACTCACCCATTGTGGTGAACAAGAACAAGTAGAGCTCAGCCACCTTGAACCAAACTTCATTCAGACGTATTGATGCAGCTGAAAATAGACATTGTCAATGTACTGAATACTTGAAGAGCAACAGGAATACATGAAGTCAAGACCCATCAATCAATGCAAAGCTAATCATTCTTTTCAACCCTCTTGCATTGCACTTCCCACTTACAGGCCAACATGCACTGCTATAGCTTGGCAAGGGTGACTTTAGTTTGAAGCCAGAAAGAGTGTAAGCTTGTGTGATTTTAATGTACACTATAGTGTCAGTACAAATCGTCTGCCATTTCTAACCACCAGATCTGATGGATTATGTGGTGAAACATGGACGGTGTCTTGCGTGGTTAGCACAAAACTTAACATATAAGCTTGGACAGGCATTATCACTCCATAACATGCACTGTGTGTACTAACCACAGCTCATAGTCTACTTTATGTATTCCTATACATTACCATTCAAAGGTTTGAGGTCAGTAAGATTTAAAAAATAATAAATAATTGCTCATTTAAATTTTTAAGGATGCATTAAATTAATCAAAAGTGAATGGTAAAAATGGACTGCCTTTATATAGCGCTTTCAACAGACCCATGGCCATCCAAAGCACTTTACATCTTGCCTCACATTCACCCATCAACTCTCTCATTCATACACCGACGTCGGTGTCAGCCATGTAAGGTGCCATCCAGCACATCAGGAGCAGCTGGGGTTAGGTGTCTTGCTCATGGACACCTCGACACTTGGTCGAACCACCAACCTTTCGGTTTGAAGACAACCTACATGAACCACTGAGCCACTGCCACCCCAGTAACAAAAGACATTTATAATGTTACAAAAGATTTCTACTTCACATAAATGGTGTACTTTTTAACTTTTTTATTATTCAACGTATCAGTTTTTACAAAAATATGAAGCAACACAATTGTGTTGCTTGTGCACCAAATTAGCATATAAGGCTATGTTCAGACTGCAGGCTAATCTGATATTTTCTCAAATCAGATCTTTTCAGGCAGACTGTCTGCGCTATTAATTGCAAGTGATAAAATAAGATTTGTGTGTCCAGACATAAACAACCTATCTGCATGGGTTGCTTTGGTAACAATGTTGCTTACCCACGTATATAATCTCATTCTCCAAATGAACATCTCTTGTTGAGTTGCTGTGCATACATATATATATATATATATACATATACATATACATATACATATACTGTACATATACATATATATATATATATATATATATATGCTATTTAAATACCATATGACTACGTCCGGATTTCTGTCACCGGTTCTGAGCAGTATCCAGTATCCAGACTGAGACCCATCTGTAAAAATCTAATTTAAATCACATTTCAAACCACCCCCAAATGTGGATTGAATCAGATTTGGGGGGGGGCAGATTCCGTGTGTATTTTTTATTTTTTTGCTGTCCAGACTTTCAAAAACCCATCTGGACAAAATGTGAATATGCAAAAAAAAATCTGATTTTTTCTGGCATTCTGGACAAAGCCACATAATTCTGAAAGATCATGCTACTCAGAAGACTGGAGTAATTCAAATTCAAATGAGAGCTGTTTATGTCTGTAAAACTGAATTTGCAGTCGAGATCCAAAACCGGACCAAGGCCCATGCAAGGTCTACTGTACAAACTCAAAAAGCAGCAGGACGCCAGGGAGGTTTCCTGGATGTGAAACAGACCCAGCATGGGGAACAGGAAATGAAAGCTTAATCCCTCCAACCTTTGACTTGCCTTGGCCTCTTCCATTGAATCGGCAAGCTATTCTATACTTCTGCTGTACACTGTATTCATCCCATCTCCTGTCCTCATTCCTTTAGCACATAAAAATAAAGAAGAAAAAGCACAATTGCCTATGTTTACTCATTTTATGATTGATGCTAGATGTAGCAGGTCAAATGAAGCGGCAGCTCCGAGCACCATTTCCGATCCCTCTTCATTTTATTTTCCAACAATTTATTAAGCAATTAAAATTCTCCTATTACGCACTCTTTTATGCTGCCATTTTTTTTTAAGCAGAGCGAAATTATTACACCAAATCATAGCATAATTATCATAACATTACACTAATTCCCAAAGAAGTATTTAAATTATATGGTTGGTTGATTGCGAGATGAATTAGAGAACCATTTTTTCGCTGAGCCTCATCCAAGGCAAATATGGATTAGACCTCGAAACACAGAAAGCTGCAAGGAAAGAGATGCGTCGAGTTGTAGAGCAAGTCCATAAAAAGGTTAAACAACAGTCATTAAAAGAAAGTTGAGAACATGCATACACTCAAAATATACAATCACAATCTATTAAGGATATATTGTGGACAGGTGATGCTTGGTAGCAAATGAGACTGGCATAGTTTTAATTGAATTTAATGCAGATTTGTAGTACACTGGGGGACAGTCTTTGTTAGCTGATTTCCAAAAAAGGAAAATCCAGTCATAAAAGGGGTATTTTTAAATATCATAAGGTGATTAAGAAGTGTGGAGCTCACCAGAAAATCATTTTGGTAAAATTAGTCATCCGTTTAGGTGGATTTAGAGAAGCGCACTTACACATTTACTTGAAGGCACACAGGCACTAGCAAATACTTCATAGTATTAACGTAACCAATTACAAATACGCTCTTTTTAACTTAATATTGGCTTTAATGGATGAGGGTAAGCCACATATGAGTAGAATAATGGAATGCCTGAGTGCTCAATTGTGGATTTTAGGTGCATTAATTGCATTCATTGTAAACGAATTAACTGTTGTGATTAAGAGGGCTCTAAAGCGCAACATACAGCACACCTCGGGATCACGTGGCTGCATTGTTGGTGTCGCTCCATACCATATGATGAGCTCTGTCCCGGCTCTGTTAGCATGTGGCTGTATGGAAGGACAAACAGAGGGGGAATTGAGAGCTATTCAATGCTCAGTGGGCCTTCGTATTCACTTACACCCCCCATTGCTTACAGAATTGAACGGGGCTTTGATCCCCAAATCTAATTGTTTAGTGTTGCACAAATCAAATAAGTGGCTAGTGGATTACTTATCTGAATAAGTTCAAACAAGACCTCATTTTAGGAGAAGAAATGTGGGCGTACACGTTATCAATTACAAAGGCATACTAAGACAACTCTAACGATATTATGCAAATGATCTTGATTGGAGAAATGCATTTAAAATGCAAAATCCAAACAGAGATCAGTGCACGTTAAAGTGGCTGTCAGTCTCTCAGGTAAGAACTGTCAAATCCAGCTATGGTCTCAATCCCAGGCCTTTCAAATTTCTACTTTCATCATGTTCTCGAGTGCAGCTGGCTCACAATGGAGAGTGTTTACCCCGACATATTCCCGCAAACAGCAGCGGCACAAAAAAAGATTGGTCTGTCTATGCGCCTGGCTCATTGTGCGGACATCAGTAAAGGACTTTTTGTGCCATTGTCCGACGTGTCAGGCAGAATGAGAGGGGGTGTTAAGAGGTGCAAAGATGTGGGAGCACACCTGCTGAGCTGGCCCAAGCAAGCCCTCTTTCTCCCCCACTATTAATTTGTGTTGCTTCGAGAACTCCTTTTGTTGTCACGGAGCTGTTGGTGGCTACATGTTTGAAGTGTCACAAGTGTCAGTCTTTATTACATTCGGTATGAGGATGGCCAATGAGAGATAGCGAGAATGACGGAGCACGAGAGAAATAAAGGCAATTAATAATAGCCCCGCTCCGGCCTAAGGAACCTAATGTGTCACGAATTAAGAAAACTTGGCAAGGCTACCTGGGATTGTGATGTTCCGGCGATTTCAGTGCTGGAGGTTGTCACGCTAGCTAATGCCCGACTTTGAGGCTCAATTGAGGCACCATTTGTCAGCGATCATTACCAATGGACTAACATAATTCCCGCCGCTGATTAAAATGTCTTGCAATTTAACAAAGACACAGGATGGATTACTAACAGAGCTGGGATATTTATATGGATAGAGAAGAAACAGTGTATATATAGTGTTATACTGAATATTGGTTTCTTTCTTTTTTCTTTTAAATATTTTATGATACACTATAATTATTTTTTTAAAGAAATTAATACTTTGATTCCGCAAGTACCCATTAAATTGATCAAATGTGCCAGTAACAACATGTATAATGTTACATAGAATTTGAATTTCAAATAAATGCTGTTCTTTTGAACTTCATATTCATCAATAAATACAGACTTTTTTCATCTTCTTCCTTTTTTAATATTAACAAGCACAACCATTTTCCAAATCAGCACATTAGAATGATTTCTGAAGGATCGTGTGACTGAAGTCTGGAGTAGTGGCTGACAATTCATCTATAGTTACAATTCAACACTGGACTCCAATGACATGTATTGTATGGACAAAGAAAGACATGTTTCAAAATATCTTATTTTCTGTTCTAGAAAATAAATGAAATTAAATATCATGAACAAATGAAAGTCATACAGGGCTGAAGTGACAAGAGGGTTGTAAATGTTGACAGCATTTTTATCAGCATTTTTATTTCAGGGTGAACTATCCCTGTAAGAAAACATTAAGCATAATAACATATGCAGCATGAGAGATCAACCACTATTTGATTACATTCAGTGAACTTAGAATATCAGCACTACAGCATGTGAACCCCAAAAAAACACCTTCTGTTATTGTATAAATATGTATTGCCCACAGTAAAGCTATGCACATTGATTTCTATTTGTTGCTGTATTCACCCACTGAAAAGTGAAAGCCGATGGAAAATAACCATAATTGCTCTCATCGGCACTTCATTTGGAGCGAGCAATACTGGGAGGGAAACCCGGTGTGACCTTTTGCTTATTTTAATTCCCCAGCAATAAGGCCACATGGAGGTGATCACTGATGCACATAATGGCACACTTACTGATACATGGATCTACACACAATAGCGAATAGAGAGATGAGACATGGACGAAAATCACGCGCCACTTGCTTCGTGTTCAATGGTGGGTGTTGATGAAGCCGGAGCAAGTGCATTTGGGCTGCACACCGGAGCCCCATATGGTGTTCCTGGTCCGTGTCATTGGCTTGTTACAATTCTGACTACCAGCCAAGGAACTAGAGTGAGAGAGAGACAGAGAGAAAGAGAGAGTCAGGCCACCAAAGACAGTGCTACAAACCGGAATGGTCCAGGGTCAACAGTACCATAATTACTTTCAAATGTCAGCCTACAATAAAATACAACAGTTCATCTGGCAGAGAGCAAATTAGCTTTGACCATGGCGTAATTACCCTTTCCAGAAGAACCATTAGCAGAGATCAAATCTGCCCGTCCAGTGTTTGAGGAAAGGCCATCAGAGTACACTCCACCTGACAAGGATGCACATTTGCCATTTTGCAAGGTAATTAATTGTCCTTATAATAGAAATTTTTATATTTGACTCTGGAATTGAAAAGTGTAATAACCTGCCAGCTTTATCTTAAAGCTTTACAAGTTTCAAAGACCCAGCTTTTCCTTTCAAGGGTGTCTTTCCTTTTTCTGACAAGTTGAGAGACAATGATTTGGCCGGTGCTGGATTACATCTAGTTGCCCATGCTGTCCGATAGCTGTTTTACTGTATTTTTGATTAAATAAAAGCAGCCTTGGTGAGCATAGGAGACTTTAAAAACATTGTCCCTGTTGTAGTTCCTTTATTAAAAACAATTGACATATTTTTTATTGTACATGATTCCTATTGTCACAACACTGTGCATTATTAAATACTGATAACCTTTCTGTACTAACCACTGACCAAGTTTATTGACTTCAGCTCCTAATCAACAGCAAAGATAAAGTCTTAATGACTCCGAGGATACACCATTATCCTCCCTGTTAGAAAGTGAGGATTGTGCAGATAGGGCACATTGTCCTGACTGAAATTCTTTAGTTATTTCCGCAAAGATGCATTAAGGTGAATTTCTTTATAAGAAGTAATTACATTCAAAGCACACATTCCCTCAGTCTAAGCGCACAAAGCAGTAGGCAATGAATAGAGTGCAGAAAACCTGTGTTCTTTGTTCTTGTCATCCTTAAAACTAATTAGAAAATGCCAATCTCCAATTAGCTAATGTGCTTCTGTTGACCTCTCTCCGACAATGGCCAACGGTTAAGTTTGGGATGATTAACATTTCAGGAACTTCATCCACAGCCTGAAACTTGGTGATGTTTGATATTTTGAAGAGATTACTGTGCCGAGCACTCACCTAAGGTCACGTTACGTACTGCAAGAGCATAACGGCAGAGTCTACAAAATAATGTTGTGTTAAGGAGAGGAGGGCTGCTTATAACTGAATGTCATACCATATTAATATCAGTGTTGGCCACTTGACTATTAAATATAAGGCTGTTACCATCTTACTACAGGGTAACATAGAACATTCGGCACAATTTAATGCTACAATAAATTTTCCCTGACAACATTTCACATGCTCTGTATTTTCTCTCATCTAGCCTATTAAAAGGAATAGTTCACCCAAAATTTACAATTCTGTCACCCACACACAAACATATTTTAGATATTTTAAGAACCTAGGGAACCAATCAGTTTTGGTAACCACTGACTTCACTGATTTCTCAAAACATCTCCTTTTGTGTTCTTCAGAAGAAAACAAATCAGTACAGGTTTGAAATGTGAGGGTGAATACATTATGACAAAATGTTTAAATGTATTTTCAATGAATTGAAACGCAGAAGCCAAACTCACAAACTTGGAGACATTTTCTCACTCTATAAAGCAGTAACAAGACACTTTAGAACTCACACAGTGTGTTGAATGAAGTGGAATATTTCCTACAATCAAATTATACCAAAATGTACAGAATAATTTGTCAGCGATGTAGAGGTATTGGAACAAGTTTAACTTTGGCAACACGTTAAACATTATTATTATAGAAAAAAGTAGCTTGTTATGATAGAAATGGCAACAAGTTGTTGGCATGTGGAGAACAACAAGCCATATTTTCTAAAGGGTTAAAGGGTTCTTAAAAATGTTTGTCAAGTAATTGGTAGTTTAGTTTTTGTTAAAGAAATCAAATCAAATGTTATGTATAGGTTTAACTGTACCAAACTGCACTGACAATCATTTAAGGTTAGGCTATAGTCAAAGACGAGCGAATAACATATAAAATGTACATTGGCCTATAAAACGTGAGAGGAAAGACTGCCACAAGCTAGCAATTTACTGGCCGTTTGACTGAGAAAAAAAAAACATACAGTACAACCATGCTAAGTAATGCTAAGTAGTTGAAAATATGCCTGTTCAATGATATATCACACATTCCAATCCTCCCAAGATATGCAAATTCACCTCAATAGCAGTGCATATGGGATTATGCCCTTATACGGGTACGGCAAAGAGATTAAGACATGACCTGCTTTTCTCACAATACCTGCAAGTGAGGCATGAAGCATCAGTAATGGTGATGAAAGCCATTACGATCAATTTTCGTAAGCCCCTGTGTGTTCAATAACGCATAGGTGCTGCTTATTTCCTGGCCGATTATTACTGTAAATTCCTTTTTGTAGGCTGCTTCCTGGCATGCCGATTAGCAGGGCGAGAGCCGCATGATGAGGAGAGAGAGAGGAGCCGGGCCTGGGAGCCAGCTTTCTCCAGAGCTGTGAATGGAGGATTAAGCTCAGGGAGCCGGGCATGGACAGGTGCCCAGCCGAGATGCAGCGCTTCCCAGGTACGTGCCCCAACTACATCTGGCCCCGTTTCCCCCTCTCACAGTTTTTTGGCTTTATCAAAATACCGCTGGGTTGAGATTGTCAGAGGAGCTCCTGAGTTGGCAGCGGCCACCGTGATTAGTCATATTGAATTATGCGTCGCGAAGATGTCCACGCATCCGACTCACGCACACGTGCAAGTTTATTTCCTCCCGAACGCCCCTCGAACCGCTCTTCCTGCGTTTATGTTTCGTGACAAGTAGATGCGGATGTGGGTAAACAGGATTATAGCTACGGTTCTGCTGTCACACACATCTCATAATTTGCATGCGTTCCTGACAGGCTTGGTGGCATTTAAAGTTACCTAACATTTGCCTTGGCGTACGGCACAGACCCAGGTGCAAATGAGGGCATCAGCAGGAGGTTCTGGTGAGCGGCTGCGATCCCATTTTTTATTTATCTTCACACATTTGACTATCGAAAATGAGGCATTCTCCACATAGCTCAAGTCACATCGCTATATTCTTTCAGGCAGTCAAAAGATTACAATCATCTTCATTAATTTTATCTCGGACATAAACTTTTAATATGCCCACGATCACATGACTTCCAGGGCAGTTTAAATGACTCCAACCTGTAATTACTGATCCAGCACTCAATTAAAATAATTTGATTGAAATTATTCAGTGGTTTTAAATACAAGCCTTAAGCTACATAATAATATGCAGAGCCGTGACTGAGAATATTTTTTGTTTGAAAAAAGAAAAAACATCCATACAAAACCAGGACGATTTCCTGCAAATATTAAAGATAAACAAATTATAAATGCATTGAAAAGAATGATTGATTGATTGATTGCATGAATGAATGAATGAATGGATGAATGCACTCATGCAAAATAACTTTTGCACTGGCATGAATTCAATTCATGCACCAACAGTGTGGCTGCAATCACCGAATGCAGGCCATTATGGACTGGGGTGCAACCTCTCTTGATAAACAGACAGTTATAAATCTGAGTGCCACGGTCACTGAACAACTATTAACACCAGCCATGGTGGCCACGCTCTGTTAATGGGCTGCAAAAAAATTCTCTCTCGAACTGAAAAGCCCAACAGAAGGAGATCAAGGTTTATTATGGGCATTATTATAATGGCAAACGAATGGCACCAAACTTGATTTCAGAACTGAGAGAGCAGCTAAATACACAACAATGTGTCTATATTCAGTATATAACCATAGCGAACAGCTCTTCGGCTGTAATTCAGACAGAGTGTAGCAGTATCTGTCATTGCTTTACAGGTTTAAAATAAATTTGATGTGAAAGTAGCCCAGCTTAGCAGTGTTTCCTTGTCATGTTTATTCCATGTTTAGCAGAATTAATCGTTTCAGATTCAGCCTTTTACAGGTCAGTTATCACCTCATTCTGTCAGTGCTGAATTAAACGCAATGTATTTATTTATTGCATCATTACAACAACAAAAAAACAACATATAATGGTATGGAAAAAAATAATAAATAAATATATATAAATATATATATATATATATATATATATATACATGGGCAAGCGAGTTTCAACGAGTTTGACAAGGGCCAAATTGTGAAGACAACAGCTCTTGTGGGGTGTTCCCAGTCTGCAATGGTCAGTATCTATTCAAAAGTGGCCCAAGGAAGAAATAGTGGTGAAACGGCGACGGGGTCATGGGTGGCCAAGGCTCACTGATGCATTGATGATGGGAGCGAAGGCTGGCCCGTGTGGTCCGATCAAACAGACAAGCTACTGTAGCTCAAATTACACAGTGCATCGCAGTTTGTTATGTATGGATCTGCATAGCCGCAGACCAGTCAGGACCCCTGTCCACAACCAAAAGCACCAACAGTGGGCACCTGAGCTTTAGAACTGTACCACGGAGCAATGGAAGAAGGTGGCCTGGTTATTATAATAACATAATGGACAGCTTAATTAATGCATGACACAAGCAACAACTATTAACTGGACAAAGGTTTTCCTGTTTCCTAATCTGTCGTTTTACAGGCAACCAAAGATCTGAAATGCTTGTATCACAACGATTTGCTGACTTTTTTTGTAAGAGAAAAATATATTCTCATTAGCTTATGTGATGTAATGAGAATGAATGCATGCTGTTAACATAAATAACCATCATATTCTTAACCCATGTTGTACCCATATTGTAGGCAAATCTTTATTTTATGTTTATATATTTTTGACAACTGTCAACAAGTTTTTGCATCAATGTAATATCTATATAGGTCAGCAAAATTTAAGCAAATGCTCTTTATAAAAAGCCATTGGTCTTAGAAAAACATCACAGCAGAAAAAAAAGTTTTTGCCAGAATATGGGAAGTTTGATTCAAAGTAGTTCAGCAGAGATTTGGGGAGTGATGAATCACAGTAAAACGTGAGTTGCATGGTGATGCTCCAGAGTGGTGTCTCCGGAAATTTGGTGAGAAATATAATAAAGAAATATAATAATAAATTCAGCACAGTGAAGCATGGAGGAAGAGGTGTCACTGTGTTAGGAGCCTTTTAACTGTATTGGTGAGGTACTTCACTGTGAAAAGTAATTTAATGCTTTAGAGTACAGGATAATATTGCAGAATGGATAGCTTCCCACAAATACAAAGTTGTTATCTAAAGAAGAATAATCAGAGGCCTGTTGCATGAAGCTAGCTGAACAAACTCTGAGTTTCAGAGTAGGTTTAGTGTTGACAAATCCAGATAAGTCCAACCTGGTTTAGATCAAGTTCAATTGTTTCTCAAAGCTTGGTATAAAACTTTCTCTGTCAACTCAGGTTCAATCCAGAGTTTGCAATTAACACTGAAGTGCGTGCACCTGAAAGCGTGACACATGCGGAAAACAGCCAATCACAGTGTCTGTTCGAAGATTGAGAGATCGTTCTGAAAATTATCATGAAATTAAATGTGTTTAAAGCAGGAATAAACACTTATGCTGCAGCGTCAATTTAAGAAGGCAGCTGAAAGAATATCTGACTATATCAATGCATGATGTTAATCAAAGAAATATGCCTAATACTTATAGGTTCACAAAGAGCTCAAATAAATACACGTTGTTTAAAAGAATTTTTTTATATTAATATTTGGCTACTTGTCAATATAATATAATTATATTAATATATTATGTGAATTAAAAGTAATTATAATTCATATATTATAAATTTAATAAATAATTTGCACCAAAAGATGAGAATTTTTTCACTATAAACTACTTTAATTTGAGAGATACAGGTGGTGTGAGTTTTACTTGCAGCTGATTGGTCCAGTTTGAGTTTGTGATCTCTAACCCAGAATAAAACCGGCTCCAGAGCAGGTTAGCTGTGTAGTGTAAGTTACCATGGTGATTAACACTGCTAAAAACCAATCCACCTTCTTGAGCCCGAAAAACCAGAGTTTGCTCAAACTAATCTCAAACTTACCTGGGTAGCAACTGAAACCAGCTTTGTGCAACAGGCCACAGATGTTGCCTAAATTGACAACCAAGAAGTTGCTTGAGAACAAGTCAATTTTTTGGTCTGGTCATCTATCTATCCATCTATTGTCTAAATACATTGTGTCAGGCAAGTACTGTTCACCTGGCAACTATATATTATGACTACATTGTGTCAAGTGTAAAGTTTGGTGGAGGGGTGGATTATGGTGTGGGGTTGTTTTTCAGGGGTTGGGCTTGGCCCCTTAGTTCCAGTGAAAGGGACTCTTAATGTTTCAGCATATCAAGACATTATGGACAATTTAATGCTCCCAACTTTGTGGGAACAGTTTGGGGAAGGCCCCTTCCTGTTCCAACATGACAAGCACAAGTGCACAAACCAAGATCCATAAAGACATGAATGAGCAAGTTTGGTGTGGAAAAACTAGACTGACCTGCAGAGAGTCCTGACCTCAACCCAATAGAACACCATTGGGATGAATTAGAGTGTAGACTGCAAGCCAGGCCTTCTTGTCCAACATCAGTGCCTGACCTCACAAATGCACTTCTTGAAGAATGGTCAAAAATTCCCACTCCTCCTAAACCTTGTGAAAAGCCTTCCCAGAAGAGCTGAAGCTGTTATAGCTGCAAAGGGTGAGCCAACTCCATATTACACCCTACGGATTAAGAATGGTGTATCTGGATAACTAGCTATTTTCCTAGCTACATTAAATTACAGTTCAGTAATAGAGTTAATGTACAATATAAAATCATTTCTGTAATTATGATAGGCCTATAGAATGTTCTTGATAGTGATCATGCCTAAATCTGGCAATTTAATCATCAAACTTTTTGATGCACTTTTGTGAGAAATTGTGAGAACAGACTTGTGGTACAAACAACAACAACAACAACACTAATAATAATGGAGTTAGTTTCATTCCACATCTTGTCAATGAAGTAGGTGTAGTATGCAAAACCTAATGTCAAAGTATTATAATGTATAAAATATGGTAAAATTATAAATGCAATAAGATTTCATTATGTACATAAATAACTCACTAGAAATCTTTACTAGACAAAAGCATAATTCGTTTCATGTCTTCTATCCATTCCAGTTATCTTAACTTCCCTAAACAAACTTTTTTCCCTCATCTTCTGACCCTCCCTGTCTTCTCTAGTCCTCAGAAACATAACAAAATCAAAGCTAGATCAAATGTGAAGTGAGGGAGTGGAGGGGAGGGAGGTGGTGGGCGGCCTGGACCCTGTCCAGGGTGCTCCAAACCAGCTGGTCCCTGCAAGCAGCACCCTCATCTGGGCTGCTTCTAACCGCCAGCCAACACACAGCCACTCTCTCAGCTTCACTCTTGCAAGTGCACCACAAATTAGCTGTTGAACTGATGCCACAGTACAGCGCTATGGGGACTCCAGACGAAAGTTAGCTTGTGGTTCTTCCAGCATAGTTTTGACCCCACTTCATGCAGCTTCCTGGCGGCAGGAACTTCCTGCTCCAATGGCTTCATTTTCAACTGCTAGTTCAAAAAGATTTCACAGGGGTTTCTATACTTCCTCCAGACTCAGAACACTTTCAGAATAATATCACATTAATTTTATTTGGAAATGGAGGCCAATCTCTTGCCTTAACATAATGTAATTGTATCATAATTAGCTATTTCGGTGCTTCAGCAGTAGTCTGTTTTATATTTTCTTGTTTTTGATGAATGACAAGTTTATTTTTTTTTATTTTTTTTTGTATAGTTACATTTCCTATCTCAATTTAATACGGAGTTAACTAAGCCATTTGTGGGTTGATTTTCCACCTCCAATAAAGTGTAAAACTGTGCCCTTGCATTGATATCGAAACATTACTTTGACTATTCGACTGACTTGAACTGCAACTTTGGCTCAACCAATGGCGTCGGGACAATATATTTTTGCTTGGAAACAATCAACATTTTTGTGATACTAGTGGCACAGAAACAATATGCTCATCTCAAAAGTATTGCCTTTTTTTCAATGCAAAATAATTAAAAAAAACAGTCAGATATATTGTAAAAGTCATTGAAGGGGCATCATGCACCTAGTATTTTTGAGGGGCAATTTTCTTTAACTTTCACTGTAATAACTCCAGAATATTAGGATTAGAAAGTCCTGCATAAGACTTCCTCGTATTTTGTTGCTTATAGAAACGAACAACTTTAAAGCATATAAGCACGGACGAAGCAAGGCAAACTGCGCCATATCTCGGCATTGCACAGCACATTTTGTGAACCAGAGGCAGCTCTATGAAGTCCTGCAAACCCAACGTCCTCCATTAGGCTACCTATCCTATGCTGAGTTTGGTCGAACGATAGTAAAAGTCGTAACAATTTATTTTTTGTAAAATTTTTGATGGATTCCACCAGCCACCTGCAAGAGAAAAATCGATGGGTCTGCACGAATCAACTAGTGCCAGGCTATGTTACATGATGAACTGAACATTATAATCACACCGGTGTGATCGTACACTTCAAAAGCTTCATTATAAAATGTAAAAATATAATTTTTTTGTCTTCTGGATGCTGAATTGAATTCCATTTGGCTCAAAAATATTAGGGGGCACATTCGGTTTGAATGGGCATGACTCCTCTGAGTGTAAATTGTACAAATTGTTTCAAATGCTATTTTTATACTGTAGGATTTACAATCTTCACTCAAAATTTGCTATGAGGTCAGTCCAATGTTCAGAATAAAAAATAAGTTTGAATGTCCATTGCCATATCTAGTTTTTTTAACAGTTAAGGTGTCTTGCTGTGTCCTTGCGTCTTGTTCTTGTGATCACAAGTTCAGTCCTTTCAATATAAAAGTCTTCACTACTGGTGACTCACTCATAAAGACTTCTGTTGCTGTTCACGGTCAGGAACTTTTTTTTTTTTTTTCAGCGGAATGAGGGCTTTTAGTGATTTTACTTCATGAAAGTTGCATTGATACATATTTTCTATTTGGCTTTAATATTTGTATTATGTTGTAACTGTTTTTAAAAGCAATAAGATACTCGAGGCTATAGTGCTGTATTGTGAAAAAGTCACGGCTGAAGGGGTTGCAGGCACTCATGCCTAATAATGCCCTTCAGCCGTGACTTATTCAGGATACAGCACTAGCCTCGAGTACCTTATTGCTTACGTAAAACATACTGCAGTAATCTTTCTTTTTTTTTTTACAACGTCTGAAAATGTTTACAGTGTAACATTTTCTGTCATACTGCATGTTTTTTATTCAATGTATCAATGTCATCAGAATTACATTTAAATGCTAATTAGCATCTATCTTAACATTGCCGTTTACATACACATACAGTATCTGTGATGTGTCCCATACCTAGACTGAATGTAACAAACCTGTCACAGCTGGAGTGGTGATTCATTAGGCACTTGTCACTGAGGTAAGTGCAAAAACAAGCTGCTCACCAAAGACTCTTGATCCAGACATGCTTATGTCATCAAAAGCATGAAGATTAATTAGACCCTCATTAGATGCCCGTCACATAGTGCACGAGTCCTGCTGATGTCTCTTACATAATGCTTAGCAAACATGTAAAACTGTGCTGTTGGCACTGAAGCAGCTAGCGTAATTTTAGCACGGTCTCCAAAGCATTGTTTCAAAGGACAGAATGGAACTACTATCTTTAGCATTTCAATCAAATGGGAACTAAGGAAGGTCAAATGCATAGTCCATTTTCTGTAAGTGCACTCAACTAATATTGCTGTGTTTAAAAAATGATAATAATAATTTTAAGTTAAATCATTTTGTTTTTATTTAGCAAGGATGTATTCAATTGATCAAACATGACAGTAAAGAAACTCAAAATGTTAAAAAATAAATTCTGTTTTATTTTCTTTCAGCTTATCGAAAAAATGTGTATCAGTCTACATATATGTAAGCAGAACAACACGACTTTTTTCAACATTGACAATAATAAGATATATTTCTTGGGCAGCAAATCAGCATAATAAAATGATTTCTGAAGGATCGTGTGACACTGAAGACTGGAGTAATGATGCTGAAATTTCAGCTTTGCCATCACAGGAATAAAGTATATTTTAATATATATTCAAAAGAAAACAGCTATTTTGATTTAAAATTATATTTTACAATATAACAGTCATTATTGTATTTTGTATCAAATACATGCAGCCTTTGCGAGCATAAAAAATGTCTTTCAAAACATTTTTACTAACGCCAAAATATTTGATAGGTGCTGTATATGTGCATTCTTTATTCAGACTAAAAGAAAAAAAGATTTAGAGAAGAAGAAAATAGGTCTCTGGGTCAAATACCGACATTTCAAGGGCTCATAACAGGCCACAGAATTCCTCTGAAGTGGTTCTGATACACAGATAAAAAGAGAGAAAGTGAAAGAGCCAAAGACAGACAAAAGTGTGAGGAAAGAAAGGGGGCAAAGGGAAGAAACAAATGTAATGTAGCGCATAACTGCACCTTTTCTCTCCTTTTAGCCAAAAGGGGGTTTTAGCCCTGGCTCTCAATTCACCTGTTTCCAAATAATCGAGAGGGAAGAAGATTAACTCTGAACTGTGAACAAGAAACAAAGAAACGGCTGAGGCAAAAAGATGAGAGGAATGGCAGCATTGTCCCAAGACACTTAAATCTTATTTCCAATTCCGTAAATGTGTTATTTGACTTGGCAAGTGAGCTGGTGTGTTGCAGGCCAGAAGGACATCTAATCATAGGGATACCCACTTTGTGGGCAGCCCCTTCAATACAGTATTTGCCTCAGCTTGTGACCTTAAGCTAAGTGGGTGGTTCGGCCCACAAGAAAATACGGACAGAAAGAGAGGAGGAGAAAAAGAAAAACAGTGAATAGCATTAACCTTTGCTTGAAGTTCAGAACTGATTTTCGAATCGCCCTCTGTGCGCAAATCCAGCGAGGGGAAAAAGTAAAATACGAGAAGAGAGAGAGAGAGAGAGAGAGAGAGAGAGAGAGAGAGAGAGAGAGAGAGAGAGAGAGAGAGAGAGAGAGAGAGAGAGAGAGAGAGAGAGAGAGAGAGAGAGAGAGAGAGAGAGAGAGAGAGAGAGAGAGAGAGAGAGAGAGAGAGAGAGAGAGAGAGAGAGAGATAAAAAAAAAAAAAAACGTGTTTAAAGAGGAGCGGGGTGCTGCAAAAGAAGTTAGCACAGCCTAGCAGGGTTCTGTCTGTGGATACGGACGTGCAAACATGGACAGCGCTAGTGTTTTCATTTTAAACATTTACAAATGGACCTCTTAAGTGACGGCCTGGAGTTATATAGCAATATCAAATTATGGCTGTAAGAGAGGCAATGTTTTTAAGGACCTGGAAAATCAAATAAAATGGCTCAGTGATTGGCTCAAAACACACAACCAATTTTCCCCACTTATCTTAAGCAGTAAATCCACAATTTATGAGCTCATATGTCAATTTATGTACCTCTGAGAGAACAAATATGATATATTGCCCTCCATTTCATGCCAGAGTGATAAACCAGCGAAAGGTGATGGGAAAATAGCACACGCTGTATGTCTGAGCAGTAAACAGGGTAAAGAAACTCTTATAGAACCAGAGAGCAGTTCAAAATGTAATGCAGCTTAAAATACTGTACTTATCATAAAAAAGAGATGAATATTTAATTCACACAAAAAATTGAAACAAACCAGTGAACTAAGCCCAGCTCTTGCCAAAATAGATATAAATAATATAAAACATCTGAGGAATGTAGGAAGCAAAAGATAATTCCCACTGCCCTGTGAGGGGGAGGACAGGAAGAACGAAAAAAAAAAAAATCCAAGAAAATGTAAAAAGAAGAAGTGATAATGCCAAGATTGGAAGATTAATTCTGTGGAATGGTTATGAGAAACACTGGCAGTGCCTCAAGGGTCAGTTCTGGCGGCTCTTGGCAGAAGCCCTTGCGATGTGGTTTGAAGGGAGATCGTTTTACATCCTACCTCTGCCCGTAGGGACAGACCATTTCCTCTTTCCAACTATTACACAAATGTACCTTTTCCATGGATTTGTTTTATCTTTGATCTAAGATATATTACTGACTAGCAAACGTAAACACGCAATTTGTTGTATAAAGTTATTGTTTCCTGCTGTTAAGATTTATCAGTATTAGGCTCATTGGAATATCCATAACCTGAGCTCTGGTTTTAGTCGCTGTATTTGGCTCGGATGGCAAGTCTGCTGTGGCCCTATTCATAGTTTTTGAACTAAACACAAATATAGATGGACATGCTCATTAAAAAAATAAAATAATAATAATAATAATATTGAAGTTTTAAAAGCAGATTTTCATACAAATTTTATCTTAATAATAGTTATATTTTATTTGAATAATTATTCATTTATTTGCTATCTAATAATAATATATTATTATTTGTATTATTAGTAATAGTACTAGCAGCAGTATTAGTATTATTTTATGACTGACTGACTGACCAACCGATCAAACCAATTGTGATTGTGCGAATAACACCCCTCGTTGTATTACACAATCAGAAATTCAATCCGTCTGCCATACCTATAAACTTTTTAAGGCATTTCATATTTGTATTCAGAATGTTCACATCAATGAATATTCATGTTAGTGCAAATGTAGGATAAACTTTACTCACAACAGCATGTTCATTACACAAGTTTGGTAAGTACCTCTGTATCAGGTCATAAGGACTCACTCACGCACATAACTCAAAATAAGGGCTAGAGGTGAGCAGAGTACAACCTAATTGGGGCTAGTTGTAACACACATGATTTATAGGTTTCCACACATGCTAGCCTGACAAAACCATATCAACACTATAGAGGGAAAAAAAGTGCCAAAATTCTAAAATCTTTGGAAGATATCGCTTAACATTTATTTAACCGCAGCAAAAGTAAATGTCTTAAACAAGTTGATTTTTCATCTCAATTTTTACTGCTGTTCTGCTATCATTTTATTCTGTAATTTATCAGTTTAGAGACTTCTTTAATGCTTTGCTAATGCAGATGACATTAGCCAGGTTTAAATTGCACAGGTGGGGCACGTTGTAACACTGCATTACTTGCAGAACCTGATTTCACCAAGTGCAAGATGTTCCTGGGTCTACATCTTTGTTGATCCTGGAACAACATTCCAATCAACCAATCAGATTTCAGAGACAAGTTTAGAGTTTATATCAAGTTTAGGTTTACAACCATGGTTAGGTGCTTCTACATCAGTGTTATTCACCTGTCATGTTGCAACATGCCCCTCACAGACTGCAACAAAACGACCACTTTCAAGGCCCAGAATGGTAGTGAAGACATTGTTAAAATGTGACTAGTGGTTCAACCTTAATGTTATGAAGCGACAAGAATACTTTTTGTGCACAAAAAAAACTACAAACAAAATGAACAACTCTATTCAACAATCTCTTCTCTTTTGTGCCACTCTCTTGCACGATTCACATAAGCACCACAACGCATGCATGTGATGCTCAGCCAATAGTGAGCCGCAATTCCTCTGAAGAAACCGGAAGTGAGAGAAATATTTGACATTGTTGAATATAGAAAATATATATATACATATTTTTTTGATTGCATTCTCGTAGCTTCAAAACATTAAAGGGATAGTTCACCCTGAAATTAAATGAAAGCCATCTTTTACTCACCCTGATGTTGATTCAATGCCCTATGTCCTTCTATCCCTTTCGGACCCCAAAAGCAGAAATAAAAAAAATTCCTGCACACGCTCCTTCCTATAATGGCAGTGAATAGCAACCAGGTTAAAACATTACAAAAAACATGTATAACGCAATGATACAGTGAGGAAAGTGTTATCTATGGAAAAGTGTTCAGAAGGCGTGAGCATGGCGCTGCGCCTGCTGACAGCTCATAGTCATTGCAGGAACGCGCACAGAGTAACGACCAAGCTCAGTGTTTTGACTGAATAATAGTTCATTTCTTGCAAAACCTTATAGTATGCCGCCTGAACACTTTCCATATATGGCGCGTGTCTCACTGTATCATTGCGTGATACTTTTGTATCATTTTTGTAATGTTTTAACCTGGTTGCTATCCACTGCCATTATAAAAAGGAGCGTGTGCAGGACTATTTTTTTAATTTCTGCTTTTGAGGTCCGAAAGGGATAGAAAGACATAGGGCATTGAATCAACAGCAGGGTGAGTAAAAGATGGCTTTAATTTCATTTCAGGCTGAACTATGCCTTTAAGGTTGAACCACTGTAGTCACATGGATAATTCTACTACCTTTCTGGGCCTTGAAAGTGGTTGTTCTGTTGCTGTCTATGTGGTGTCAAAAATCTCTCGGATTTCATCAATAATATCTTTATTTGTGCACCGAAGATGAACGAAGGTCATGAAGGCTTTTCAGTCTGATTCAGCCGTCTATTTGTGCCATAGAAAAAAAAAAAGTAAACACACCAAGTGGCATTCACTTTTCTTTGAAACTAAGTACATATTGAGACTGTTAAACAGTGTGTGTATGTACCTACAGTATCCTGAAAAGGAAATACCTTTACAGTATAAACTGTGTTATATAGCATCCATATGGATCACCATGCATTAACCTAGAGGAACCTCAGTACACACGGAGGTTTAATTAGTGCTATTGTTAGATATCTTGTTAGATAACTGCACAACACCATATTTTGAATAACACTCCAAAATAATGCAATCTGTGAATAATGACTCTTCAACACTGTACCTGTAAGCAGCTACTGCATTATCAAACTATTCTGACAAAACGCCACAATACAACATTCTGCATCCTTAAAGGCAGCAATTACGTACATGAATATGCTCTAATAATAAACGCAACTGAACTGTCTACATGACACTAAAGTTAAACCTCAAAGTAAGGATCTGACACAGTTCCAGCTCTGGAATCTCAATCTCTTCCCAATCCAGCCAGCTGCTGCCAGTCAGGGATGAGGGAAGCGCCTGGGTTTGTTGGTTTAGTGAAGCCCACCGACAAACCCCCCCCCCAAGAGACTACAGGTTCTCCCCAGCCCTGTAACAGTCTGATCCACATGGTTGCACAGGCAATCTGTTTTCTATATTACTAGCTGGTATCACTGTACTATGCACTATAAAACAGCAATTGGGCAGGAAATTAAGTTAGGGGATCGGTATTTGGCAGAGGCGAATCAGGCTGTGGTCTCTCCCTCCGCATACAAGGATCATTAAATATCACATAAGTTTGTTGATAAATTTCCATCGGCTCCCCCTCGCTCACGTTTCTTTTTTTTCTTTTTTCTTTTTTTCAGTGCGCATGGGAAACAAAACATCCTAATGGGTATTTGAACAGCTTGAGATGTGTCGGCCTGGGAACTCACTTTCCTGTGACAGTAAAGGCTGGCTGAGATTTTAAACCTCTCCGTAGCTAAATATGGAAGTGTCTCTCTCTTTCACATTCTCCGTCTTCCTCTTCCCATGGTTTTCCATCCTACAAACAAATACAGGACAAACTCTCAGCCTAACTAAGCTTCTTTGGATTAACAGATGTGGAGTGTCTTTCTCTCTCAATCTCTCCCCCTCACTTCCTGTTTCTTCTTCTCATCACCCACTCCCTCTCTACCATTTGTTTTTGCTCCATCTCTCTCACCTCCTTTAGTTCCAGAGGAGAGAGATAGTTTCCGTTGGAGAGAACTAGTGGGAACTCTCTGGTTTGCATGTGGTGTAAGTAGAATGAGTGACAGCATGAGGTTCGGAAGAGACTGGGTTTGTTCACCGCGATTCAACACACAGTTCACATCTCTGAGTGCTCGTGTCAGATTGAGGGAGCCGCTTCCTCGGCTATAAGCAGCTGACAGTCGCTTTTCGGCGCACTGCTCATTATTTCTGCTGTATGGAGCAAGTCATATTGTTCAGCTTCATTTGTTATACAAACAAAACGCATGTTTAAAAATGAAACAGCTCTTGCTGTAAGATTTCTATAGTTCCAAACATCCCATGAGGTGATCTTGTTCTGTATTATTATTATACGACAGAGCTATAGTTTTATATTTTTACACACAGACTCCCCAATACACTTTTGTTATACCTCATCCTATAAAATATTAAAATTGGCCAAAATCCATAAAGCAAGCAAGACAAAGCATTTCTATCTTCATCACAAAATTCTTAACATCATTAATTGTCTGTGCTAATCATGCTAATTAACACTATCTAGAATGTTCACTTGTATAGAGATAAATTCATGTTAATTGGTGCTGCCAGTCAAATTGACTATGATATTAACAGTAGTATATCATAAAACTGACAAAAAAATGTGTGGCTCCATTCCAGCCTGGAAGCAGAGGAGATTGTGCCATTTGGTATTTCTGACCAATGTAACAAGTAAAAATATTGTTTCTTTTCTTATCTTCTTAATCATACAGCTAATTATCATCTTAATAATTAACCGCAAATTTGGTTTAATTTTTAGGCTGCTTAAATTTGTCTGACTCTAATTATAAAAGTAATAAAATGGCCTAGATCTGAACAGTTCATAGAAGATAGAGAGGAGTTCATTCCTAGCAATGTCAAGTGAAATGTAGAAATACTTTCTAGAAGACTTTTCAGTCTTAGTTAAAAATAGGTTATTGCAGCATTGCTTCTCGTATTTGTGAATTTATATTTCACAATTACAATTTATATCTCACATTTGCAAACTTTATATCTTCTTAAACTTCATATATCACAACTGACTTTGTATCTGAAAATTGGAACTTTCTTACAACTGACACTATTTCTCCTCATTGTTGCTTTATATCTCACAACAGTGTTATTTTAGTATAGTACTTTTGTTTATTTTAAAGTATTAATATTTTGAATATTTCTTATTTTATTTTTGTATTTTCCATTTTCATTTTATTATCATATTAGTGACTTTGTTGTGTTTTTGTCATTTATATATATTTTTTTATTTTAATATTTTTTTTTAATTTCAGTTTAGTTATTGTAGTACATCAAGTTCAGCTAAATGAAAAATGAGAATTTGTTTTATAGTTTTATCTTTAGTTAACAATAATCTTGTCTCACAACTACATTACAAAGCAACTATTTCTTATCTTAAACTTTATTTTACAATTAATTTTGTTTTAATTAGTACTTTTAGACAAAAAATGTTTTTTAATTCATATCCCAGCTTAATCACCATAACCCCGTCACAGATAAACAGGATGAGGAGCACATGTAATGCTGTTTTATTAACAGATCGTGGATAACAAGGCAAGCAGGTGTGTCAGTATTGAGCTCAGGTTGAAGACAGTCAGAGCTGGTTTTCTCTTGCTGGGGATGAATCAGCGCATACACTGGTGGAGGAGACTTTGGTCCAATGGAGCGTGTATCAAAAGGAAGCTAAGCATTCAGGTAAGGAAGTCAGGAGGGTGCGTTCTCAAAGCCACTGGAAGGCAAGCCTGCAACATTTAGCCCCCCCCAAAAAAATGTGACTGCTAATTCTAATGCTGCGGATTGGCAGTACGCAGTGAAGGAGACCAGAGGCCATTTTGTTTCAATGGATTTCAATGGAGAAGAGGCTTCACTACACTGAATAAACCACTTGTGTGAGGTAATAGTAGCCTATTATGAATGAATTGACAGCCTGTTCACTAATCATGTTTTGTGCTAAAGAATGGAGACATTTTTATTTTTATTCATCTGTCTGTAAAAGACAGTGTGCTTCCCGCATCGGACTTTACAGCCATCAAAGAACACACAAGTCATAGAAAAAGTCATCATCGGACATCGATGGACTACCAGAGAGACTTTGTGAAAAATATTACTTTAATATATAACTGATATTGTATTTTGTCTAAAGAAAGTAGACAAATGGCTTTCTTGAATTGTAATAACTTGTATGCACATGATATTGTGCATTTTAATTAATTAAGAGAATGCATAATTGAATAATAAATATTGTGTTATATTGTATGTTGTTTAATTAAAAAAATTAAGTGTTCTTTCTATCGCTGCCAGATTAGACTTAATTATAATGATTTATGATTGCTGTGTGCCTAATGATGATGATATAACATTTTGTAATGAATATAGGTAAAATATACATATACAATTTCAATGAATTAAACATGTATTAAATTACAATTAAGTTTTTTAGTGTACTCTTTAATGTAGTTTTATGCGACCTGTAGTGACTAGTACTTCGCAGCTAATAGATATATTTGCACTTTTTTTCCACAGTAAAGCACATTCCACAAACAATGCAGTCCTGTACCTTTACTAGCGCTAAAACACCAAATATACTGTAGATAAACAGTTATTCATGATACCAACACACTAATCCACAAGAAACGTATTAAGGTAAACTGTAACTGATAGTCATAAAACTTTGGATGGCGGGCACTGACGTCACTGCCCATTACACAATAGGCTGAGGTGCCTCACTTGATCCAAGTTAGCGTTACACTTTCTCCAATGTTAAAACCCCAGACCCTCTCATCTCCCCAATATAAGACAATCTCTGGCGTTCTCTTGCAGAGAGAGAATGGACAACAAGCGAGTGTGGATGGTGGGTATATGTAGAGGAGGTAATAAGGGGTTAGAACTGGTTAGAACTCGGGTGACTGAACGGATGGTTGGGGCTGAAGGACCTGTGCTGCGTTCTCGTTCTTTTTATTGTGCCCTTCACTTGCCAACTTACCTCCATCTCGTTCACTCGGATGTGCGTCATTGCTCACGTTGCATAAGTGCCCACTACTGGCGGAACATTTGCAATGGACTGAACTGGAACGTCCTAAGCCCTTGATAACTTGGAATCCACTATGGGGTTTTATTGTTTTCCTTTAAGAAATTGTTTAATGCAGCATTATATATGTATATAGGTGTGTTTGGTTTGTTTTAAATGTTTTTAAAAATAATTAAAATATCATAGAGTTGTTTGTGGTGGAGTAAATTAAACGCGATATGCTGTGATGTCAAATTCGTATTGCATTGTGGTATATGAAGCTGCCTGTACATATGAAGTAGACTCGCTCCCTCTGTCAAAATCGAGGAAGCGATTGTCTGTCCATATAAACTTCCCTCGTCCGCTTTAGGAAGGTGAATGCACTTAAAAATGGCGGAAGGGATTCCCCGAGGGAAAGTGCTCAGGGAAGTTTGGAAAACAAATTTTTTTGAGGTGAACTATCCCTTTAAGGGATAAGGTGTTAAAGTAGAACTACTCTACCTCGACAATGTGCAGGAAAGTAAGAAAAAGAAGGTGAGGTCACACTTGTGCTGTAGCTTATTTCCTTTCAGTAGAACCACACACACACACACACACACACACACACACACACACACACACACACACACACACACACACACATGTTGTGTTTCTATGTTTTATGGGGACATTCCATAGGCGTAATGCATTTAATACTGTACAAACCGTATTTTCTATTCCCCTACACTGCCCCTGCCCCTAAACCTACCCATCACAGGAGACATGCTGCATTTTTACATTTTCAAAAAACATCACTTAGTGTGATTTATAAGATGTTTTCCTCATGGGGACCAACAAATGTCCCCACAAGGACAAGGATTTTGGATATTGCCATCTTTGTGGGGACATTTTGTCCCCATACCGTAGGGATTACCAGTCCACACACACACACACACACACACACACACACACACACACACACACACACACACACACACACACACACACACACACACACACACACACACACACACACACACACACACAGTACACAGTAGCCCCGTTAGGCCAGGATAGTGCAACCAGCCAGCTGAGATAAGGAAGCAAACAGGGGATAAATCCCAGCAGAAGCAGGGTCTTGATGGACAGACAGGCCACCATTAACAATGCCTGGGATTGTGAGAACAGTACACTGATGGAGAGATACCCTGGCATTTGGCAGCCGTGAGAAGTGGCCCTTAAAGATTTCACACTTCCAATTTCTGTGAATTATCAGCCATCTTCGACCTGTCACTCAGGCTGTCTGGTTAGAGATGCCCAAGCCAGGTCAGGCCCGGTCAGCTTATTGACAAAGCAATCCTGAGGTGATGTACCTCAGTCTGATAAAGCATTAGAGCAAAGGGCCAGGACAAGCAACTACAGGGCCAAGTAATGGCCTGCTAGGCTACCAGCCGTGATGACAGAGTTAATTATGACTGACTGTATGGGGGTAAAGAGGGCTGAATAAATGTGGCAGAGACAAGGCCCATTTTAATAGGATCATTGATTGTAATGGAACATTCTTGTATTTTAGTGGGCATGTGATTATTGCATTCATGTCTATAATTTCCAATCCAAATAGGGTTGATATTTTTCATACATACACTGTTAAACTTTTTGGGTCAATCTTTATTTATTTTTTATTACATTTTTTGGAGAGGGGTGGGCGTATTTTATTCAATTAACTTTATTATTCAATACATTTTATTAATTATGAAATCTGTTCTTTTAAACTTTCTCTTCACTAAAGAATATAATGTATCATGGTTTTCACAGAAAATATTAAGTAGCTATTAAACAGTTTTCAACATTGATAATAAGACATTTTTCTTGAAGACTAAATCATCATATTAGAATGATTTCTGAAGGATCGTGTGACACTGAAGACAATGATGCTGAACTATTCCTTTAACTCATTTCCACCTGCTGTCCCCAATATAGCCTAGTACTGTTTGTCTAGCCTCACCCTTCTTTTCTTTGCCTCTCTTCTACCCATCTTAGTCTCTTCACTTCTTCAACATTTCTCTTAAGAGTTTTTTTTCTATCTATTTGTTCTTCTCTCTAAGGGCCCTAATAGTCTCTCCTCATACTTGCTTGCCAGAATTAGACATATTCTTTTGTTCTGAAAGGAGGGAATTAATTTCTATATGTGACTCTCATCTCTCTTTTTCATTTCTCTCTCTCTCTCTCTCTCTCTCTCTCTCTCTCTCTCTCTCTCTCTCTCTCTCTCTCTCTCTCTCTCTCTCTCTCTCTCTCTCTCTCTCTCTCTCTCTCTCTCTCTCACTTTTCTTCTTGCCACATTCTACCCTTCTGGTCTGCAGCAGATGATGATTAGACTTGCCCTTGTGTTGTTCTTTCCGTTAACCGATGACGACTGCCGAGGAAGCTGTATATCTGATTAGTGTGCATCTGTGTGTTTAGACGCTTTTGTGATGGGACATCATTGTAATTGCAGGTGTACATCAATATGAGAGCAGAAATGTTAGGTCTATGATGAAAAATGAATGCTTGGTCATATTTTACTGATTGCAGTATATTTATGTATGCATAACATTGTGTCCCAGTGTCTCAAATAAATGTATTTACAGTATCATTTATCGAACTGAATCATTTTAACACTTAACATCGGTAAACATGCATAATTCGGTTGTCTACCTCTGACATACATTTTCAGTATCATTAACAAAACATTCAAAAAAAAATCTCTCTGTCAACAGTTTTTGAATTCTTTAAACTAAATACCTCGATTTATCCTTTTAAAATGTCTATCTGTAGTTATTAAAACATTGTTTTTTTTTCTTCATGTCAACCTAATTTAATAAAGCCTGTCCTTCAAAATCTGATGATTTCTATAGTGTTTGCAATATTATAATGTCAAAAGAAATATAATTACTTACAAGAGGGTGTTATGATATGTCTAGTCAAATTGTATCCAACTTGATTGAGTAATACATCTAATTAAAATGGGTATTGACACTTATATGTTAAAAACATTTGGGCAACATTTCAAAGGTTTAGCCAAAGGTTACACATTTCCAGAATAATTTAGCAAAAACCAAGAAGCGTCCAGCCCTCCCCTACTAAAACATGGATTATTTTGGCACTGAAAGATCCCCGTCATAAATGCATGCTCCATTTGAATAGATTCGCTGCACCAAACAATCCACTTTTATTGGTCTACTTAATACAACATTACACTTTTAATAAGGATAGTAATAGCCAGCATTAGTTACATAGCCTGAGCGACTTCGCTGGAGCATTGTATTAAAAGGATTGATGGACCAGCGTACCAAATTAGAGCTGGGTCTCCCAGATGCAGGCTAACGCTAAGTGCTAACAAATGGCCACACTCAGAGGAGGTTGCGGAAAGGTTGGGGCTTTTTTCCAGAGCGGAATGGAGCCTGGGTGGGGATGGAGACATACGTCAGACGGGCAGATGGAAGCATTCATCAGAAACCGGTGTGCCGGAGTGACTTTGAAGTCCTCTAGTGAGAGGTGAAAGAGAGAGCATGGCCTAGACCTCAGTGTTTATGTAGCCACACTGTGGGTGTAAGGGTTCGTAATGAAGGATGGTGACATATGGATCTGTCTGATTACACTCACACTGAGGTTGTGTGTGAATGTGCTTAAGTGTGTGCATCACTTTCAAACAAGGTTTAATAGGGACAGACAAAAAG
Source organism: Gobiocypris rarus (assembly GCA_023029165.1). Taxonomy (NCBI): domain Eukaryota; kingdom Metazoa; phylum Chordata; class Actinopteri; order Cypriniformes; family Gobionidae; genus Gobiocypris; species Gobiocypris rarus. The sequence goes on along the minus strand of CM040916.1, from coordinate 39,997,032 downwards.
TAATGTGAATGTATGCAAACACCATCAGTGGTGTATCTTATACAAATAAATGGCTTTTCTTTGACTTTCCTTTTTTAAAGCGTACATCTGGTTAACAGTAAATCACTTGCAAAGGAAGTGAATTGGGCCAATCAATTAACATTAAAATATTCACAGTTTTTATAGTTAAATGAAAAAGCTAAATGAAAATGTAAAATATATTCAAACACCATCAATTGTTATATGTTTAATAATAATAAAATATGATTATTTATTAATTTAATTGAACAAAATTTTCATGGACCACTGACGGTAAAATGAGATTGATTATGGTCTGCAAGGACATTATTGTCTGCTAATTATTATTATAATTTTTTTTTTTTTTTTTTTTTAACTAATGAGTATTTCAGATTTCCACATTCTTAGCATTTGGTATGTCTTTCTTTTCTTTTAAGGACAATTTGGCAGGTAGTTTTATTTTGCGTCAATCTCTGCACTGTTCACTGTTTTTTTTTACTCTGGAAAAATACTCAGGGTCGATATTGCCACTCACCAGGTGTCTCAGCAACTGGCTACTGTTCTTAAAATAACCATGTTGGCAATTCTCTACTCAGTGTGGTGGACAGGTAACAGTAGCGCGGTGAGTGCTAAAGAGGTGGGCCATCCACACACTTGGTGTACAGGCTGCAAAGTTATTTCAAATGACAGGAGATGCGAAATTCACTACCACGTAGCCAGGTATATACTGTACAACACTGGATTCAAAAGACTCCTTACTGTGTCAAACAAACTAACACTGCTAAACAACAATCACATAGTTGGATATTCTTCATCAAGATCATCAAATAAAACAAAATTAAAACCGCTAAAAGTGTACATCACATTTTTGTTGATGTTTAAAGATCAAACGCATCAGATATCTACGTGTAAATGCTCTTAACTGTAACAATAAAACTGAGTTAAAAGCATTAACGTATGTTACTTTTGTGAGCTACTTTTACACATGCAAGGTTGGATATGCATTAAGCTCCTCATCTCCCAATTCAATTCCTTCAAGCAGGTTGTGGAGAAGAACTGTCTCGTCCTCCGCCTAGCAGTTCCCGTCTGTCTCAGCCAAACCGTCAAACTTCCGTCTCATGTTGTCCTTGTTGTGCGGTATCCCGCTTCCTAATAAATTATGAATGCAAGGCGGGAAGCTATAAAATTTGTTGTATCTTCTATTATCTCCATGTTAAAGGCCACAAAAGCTCTTCAGTGAAGTCAGCCATTAAGCAATGACAGGTATTGCTATCAGGCTTCTTTATAGCCTATTACCTGCGATGACAGCAGCTGCTGCACAGCCACTGTACGGCCTATCACATTATTTGCAGCTAAAGTCAGCTACTGTGTCATTCTGGCTCATTTTCTTGACAGTGCTATCATAAATCCATTGGGCTGCGGGGGGGAAACTGTCGGCCGGCTCGATTATCTCCAGAGCCTGAATGGATCTTGAAATGTATGTAACAGCCAATGACTGTTATGGATCAGCCAAGCCAGGGCCATTGTACCCCTCTCTCTACACATCTATTTTTCAGTCTCTCTCTCTCACTCACTTTCCCTTCGTGGATATTGGTATTAAAGACGTGATATGGCATGAATGGGCCTGATATCATGTATACTTAAAAGTTTAGTTACTCTCTTTAAAGGAATATCATGGGTTCAGTTCTGGGTGTGTGGCAAAATGCTGATTACCACAAAAAATTATGGTAAAAATATATATATATATATTTATATATATGTCTTATTATTATTATTATTATTAAAATATTACTCACTTTCAATAGTGTAGCAACAACACAAACAGTGTGATGTAAAAATGTACAGTGATGGGGAAAAAATAATTTAATAAAATGCTGATATATATATAAAAAAATGGGTAATCTGAAATTTTTATATCATTTGAAAATATTTTGGTAATAATACACATAATGGCACAAATACTGTCTATTGTCCATAAACTCATATTGAACCCAGAATATTCCTTAAAAAAAAAAAAAAAAAAAAACAGCGAGGGAAAAATCCAGACTGGATATTTCTCAAAACTGATTGTAAATATAGGGCAATTCGTCTACAGTCATACATTTAATGGATGTTATTACCTTTTTATCCTATTTGCAATTATCATTTATTGAGTGCTCATTATATGCAAGTAACCTCTATAAAAGTACTTTTTATATTCGGACTGAGTCATAGCACTAAACTTGCCATAAGGTACTGCCTTTTCAGTCTTGCCGAATAAAGAAATGGAACATATCTGAATTAACTTGGCAATTTGCCTGGCAAGGTTGCATCTGCCACCTTTATTGCATCTGTTCATCCTTCTATTCAACTATTTGTCCATGCTTTGTGGCCTAGTGTTGGGCTGAGGCTATTTAAACTCACCTCCCACCTCCACTCCTCTATTTCCCTCCACTCTATGGGCTATAATGAGCCAGCTAGCACAAAACCAGGAAAACTTAATGAGTCATTACAAATCAAGGCCTGCAACCGCTCTCACCCATCCTCTTTTATGCTCTTAATACCTCATTCTCCCTCCCTTCTCCTCCCTCTCACCCCCTTTTTCTCTCATTCCAGGCTGGCAGAATAAGCTTCGACACCTCCCTATCTATTAGAAACAATTAGGAGCCCACAGCTCCTGGTGCGGACTCAAAAGAACTTCACATCTCAAGGGCTCACGACTCCGTAAGTAGCCGTGCTCAATGAGGAATGTAGAGGTGGCCCTTTCACACCCGTTACGTACCTCTCTCGCCTTGGTGCCTCTCACTCTCTTTCTCCCTTTTCACAGGAACAAGCATCAGATAAAAACCAAAGTTGTCAAAAAAAGGGACAGAATGGCCTGACTGAATGAGCATAGGGTGTTTTATTTTTCCCTTACATCTTGTTCCAGAGCTGTAAAGTCATATAACACCATCAGTGTCATTCGCTAGCTGAATAAGCCATGGCGAAGTGCTATGACATGACCTAAAGCGACAGAAGGTTAGGTCTGATGCCCCTCTACAGGAGAAAGACGTGTTAACAAACAGAACAAGAGTACAGCTTGTACCATCTGTAGTCCGTAGATATAAAAAGAACTGAGGATCCGTGAAGCATTTGCTTTCCCCGTCTCAGCAAAACGATGCCCATCTCTGTAAAACAAATCTACGCACTGACAGGGCATGAAAACGATTTGGTGTAGTTAACGATTTCTAAGTGAAACAAGGATACTTTGTTTCGAAAACGCTTGTGAGATGTCCCAAGGCAAGCGTGGCTCCGCTGCACTTTTTTTTCTTTTTCTTTTTTCAATAACAAAATACAAAATGATATTCCGCCTACCTAGCGTTTTAGCATTTGTGAAGATATTCATTGTTGCTCTGGTGGGAACAGGGCTTTTCTTTCAATTTTCTTCATTGGCTTTTGAAACTGCATTCCACGCTGATCCCTCAGAGGGCAAATAGGGGAGATCACATGGGTTTGGAGAGGTTTAAAATGGCAAATCCTGTTCAAGGTGTCGTTTCCCCAACTACACATCAATCTCATGTCTGAAACCACCTTCCCAAGAGAGAAAGAGAAGATTGTAAGAGATTCCCCAACTAGAGAAGAGGGGCTTTGGGATCTACGCACATACTCGAACATATATAAAAGGAGAACAGGCACAGATGGAAGACAGAACAAAAGAAAGACAATGGAATGATAGAAAAGATAGAATGATGTTAGAATGAGAATGATATATAGAACTATAGAATGATAGATAAAGTGATAGATAGAACGAACTAACAATAGAACTATAAACTGACAGATAAAACGATAGAATAAACTTACGATAGATATAACTATAAAATGATAGATAAAGCGATAGAACAAACTAACGATAGATATAACTAAAATGATAGATAAAACGATAGAACGAACTAATGATAGATGAAACGATAGATAAAATGATAGATAGAACGATGGATAGAATGATAGAATGAACGATAGAACGAATGATAGAACAAATGATAGAACGATAGATAGAGCGATGAATAGAATGTTAGAATGAACGACAGAATGACAGATATAATGATAGAGTGATAGATAGAATGATAGAGCAATAGACAGAATGATACATAGAACGATAGAGCGATAGAAAGAACCATAGATAGAATTATAGAAAGATAGAAGGATTAATAGAACGACAGAAAGAACAATAAATAGAATGATATATAGAATGACAGATAGATAGAAAGAACAATAGAATGATAGATAGTTAGATGATAGATATGATGATAGAACGATAGATAGATGATAGATAGAACGATAGAAAGAACCATAGATAGAATGACAGAAAGATAGAATGATTGATAGAATGATAGAGAGAATGATAGATATAACGATAGATAGAAAGAACAATAGATAGAATGATAGAATGATAGAACGGTAGAGAGATATAATGATAGAACGAAAGAACTGTAGATAGATAGATAGATAGATAGAAAGAATGCTAGAAAGAAGCATAAATAGAAAAATAGAACAATTGATAGAACAATAGAAAGAACGATAGATATAACGCTATATAGCTAGATAGATAGATAGATGCCCATCTTGCGGAGTATTCAGGTAAACAGTTTTGTAACATAAATATTTGAGAGAAAATGTATGTTGGATCCGTGCATGAACTCTTAAAGTGACAGCAGCCTAAAAAACCTGCTGCTGTCTGTCATATTAATCATAGAACAAAAGACAAAGAGAAAATCTCTCACTGCTCTTGACTACATAACTTTTGTGACTTGAATTGTATAAGCATTAATCTGTGTTTAATATTTAAAATGAAAACTATATAGTGTTATTTTACATTTGATTACCTTCATTTCTGTAGTATTTCTTACTGTTAGACCCACCTGGAAAAAAAAAATTAAAGTAATGTATTTTTTTCATTTGTTCTTTTATTCTATTGTATTGATTTGTGCAAATGTTTGCATTTTGTTTATTCCTTCTTATTTTATTACTGAGTATTTGTCTTTTTTTTTTCTTGTAAATGTGTATCAACGATTCAAATAAAGACTCCCTGTGCTGTATAAGCTACAAAATTACACAAATTAAAACTAAAAATATGAGATAATAACAAATGATCTGTATGGTGGTAAATGGCAGTTTGTGTGTATCGAAAATGGTATTGAATATCGATATTTTTTAAGGTATCGTATCGAAATTCCAGTATCATGACAACACTAATAGATAGAATGACGGATACATAGAACGATAGATAGATCGAAACGACAGATTTTAAATTAACTGACCAGCATTTTGTGGATACACACTGACAAAACAGCACAAACTGTGTAACCGTATTAATACTATGCTTTCATTAATTAAGTGCAGACAGAATGACTGATAATTACTATACTGGCTCATTAAGACTATGTCGACAGGAAAACCCACACAAGCACTCACACACACACTCACACACACACACACATAGGCATGCAGCTGTTACAGTTTGTTTGAGTAATAATGAGCCTGGCAGGTTTTGTTGCACAATTTACTTAATTGATGAGCAGAAATAAAGCATTAAAGCAGCACACAATAACCCATTCCTGAAGTAAAGTAAAACAAAGAGGATCAATAATAGTACACCACAAATCAGTTTTCTATGATATTCAGATGTCAAAGTGATTTAAACACAATTTGGATTGAAACCTCTAATATCTATAAAACACCAACAAAGGAAAAACAAGCATGCAAATTGTAAAACTGTTTAACATCTTTAAAATAAATTGGATTAAATTAACTGATTAAGTTTTAGAAACACCCTTGATATCCTGCAAACAAGAAGACTATATTGCACCAAATGTTAACTACTGTTAACACGCTTTAAGTGATTTACCCCAGTAAGGCTTATTACAAAATTCATAATGATAACAGTTAAAGTGCTTTGTCCACTTAAAGGTATAAAAAAAAACAGAATGAGTAATAAAAGCATCAGCTTCAATGCAGTAATATTCAATGTCTCATAAAATATTAATGTGTGTGGTAAAATTCTGTTAGTTCCAATATATTAAATTGCTAGTGTCTATAAACTTGGCGTATGGGTATATTTACAAGCAGAGAAGCTTTCAAACCTGATAGCAGGTGCTGACTTCTTTTGAAGTTGTGTTTATAAATATCGAGTCAGGCACCTTCATAAGTGCCTATAAATTTGAGCAGGAGCACAGTAGTTTTCTTAAAGATTATAAAGTCTACGGCCTTCTGTTCTTCTCGAAATTTTCATTGTCAAAGCGAAGGAGATTCGAGGAGTCTGGTTCTATTTTGTGACCATAGTTAATCAGACTTTGAGGTTTACCTTCAGAAGTCATTTGCCTGCAAGCATGTTACACAGACCAACCCAATTTACCACCTGCAAGTTTTCCTTATTTGAGTTTTTTAAAAAGTAATAAGAAGAATAAAGAACCATTAAATAATTGAAAACAAGGCAGAAAAGTTCACAGGATTGACTCAGCTCTCTCTTATAGATAGCTCTTAACCATTTAATCATTTATTTTAGGAAATGTTTTCTTCATACAAAGTTCATTATCTGTCACTCAATATAGCATTCTGAAGTTGTTCTTTGAAGTCTGTAGTACATGTATTTTTCTTGGAAAAAAAAAAGTTATTTTATTTTACAGCCACTTGTAACAGAGTTTAGAACACTTGTTTTAGTTCAAAAGATGATTGAAATGTGAGTGGGCTGTCCTTTGCTGTTGTCATCGGGTAGGATAAGCATGCACATGAGAATTTAAACTCACGTCTGTTTTATACTGGACATGTACGTAGCATAAGCAGCACATACACTATATTGCCAAAAGTATTGGGACACACCTCCAAATCATTGAATGCAGGTGTTCCAATCACTTCCGTGGCCACAGGAGTATAAAACCAAGCACCTAGACATGCAGACTCATTTTACAAACATTTGTAAAAAGAATGGGTCTCTCTCAGGAGTTTAGAGGATTCAAGCGTGGTACCGTGATAGGTTCCCACCTGTGCAATCTGTCCAAATTTCCTCACTACTTTATATTCCATGGTCAACTGTTAGTGGTATCATAACAAAGTGGAAGCAATTGGGAACAACAGAAACTCAGCCACAAAGTAGGGAACCCGTAAAATCCCAGAGAGGGGTCAGTTCATGCTGAAGCACACAGTGCTCAGAAGTCATCAACTTTCTGCAGAGTCAAAAGTCAATGGACCTCCAAACTTATTCCGATTAGCTCAAGAACAGTGCATAGAGAGCTTCATGGAATGTGTTTCCATGAGCGAGCAGCTGCATCCAAGCATCGCCAAGTGCAATGCAAAACGTGGGATGCAGTGGTGTAAAACATTTGGGATGAATTAGAGCTGAGACTGCAAGCCAGGCCTTCTCGTCCAACATCAGCCTGACCTCACAAATGTGCTTCTAGAAGAATGGTCAATAATTCCCATTAACACACTCCTAAACCTTGTGGAAAGCCTTCCCAGAAGAGCTGAAGCGGTTATAGCAGCAAAGGGTGGGCCAACTCCATATTAAACCCTACGGATTCCCACTGCACTCTGAGCAGTGCGGCAGCGTAGCAGGAGCGAAAGTGCCGTGATCACTAGGGGTGCACCGATCCGATATTAGGATCGGATATCGGCTGCGATACTGACAAAATAGCTGGATCGGGGATTGGATAAATTAACAGATCCATAGGCCGATCCAGGTTTTTTTTGTTTGTTTTTTTCGCAGCAGAACCTACGCAATTTGTCAGCTTCACGTGTGTCGCATGCTAGAAGCAACATGAAGCGAGTCATGCTCTCACTCTGCCCAACTTAATCTCACGCCAAATTGCCAAACCTGCTTTTGATATTAAACAAAGCTTAGCTTTTACATTTTTTTCAAACAATAAATAGCGTTTTGGCGCTAATGTGGCATAATGTTAAAGCCAGAGGCATTGAAAACCGGAGTTGCGCATGCTCTAATCTCCCGGCGGCACGCACTGTCACTTGGTTCATGAAGTGCTCAATACTTCTAGCGCTGTGTCAATGCATTTTTTGAATGGCTTAAGCGGATAGGCTACACAACAGTTTCACTATACAGATGTTTGCAGCAAGTTTTGGTAAACAGAATAGTGTGCATTGATTATTAAGTCAACCGTATTTACAGGATCGTTTTATCATGGTGAGTGATAGAGATGCAACACACATTAATGTTATTCTTGTATTTAGCCCTCAGGTATTCCTACTAATTGGTTAGACTCATACTCATTGATGGTTAAATGTGAGTCGTGACCATAGACCGTAATGAAAGGAAGGTATAAGGTGGAAAGTATACAGTTTATAATTAATTCAACAATAGTATCGGATCGGTATCGGGTATCGACAGATACACAAAGCCCAGGCATCGGTATCGGGACTGAAAAAGTTGGATCGGTGTACCCCTAGTGATCACTTCGGTGCAGAGCATATATTTGCTTCAGCGCTTACGCTGAATTAAAGCCACAGTGCATTGTTCTTGTTCAAAATACACCTGAGTTAACAAAAAAATTGTATTTAAGCATGAACTCGCTGATCCCTGATAAGTGAGGTGTTCCATTTTTCACAAATATGACATTCAGCGTTGTAAATAAAATACACAACAACATATCATTGTCAAACGTTAAATGCCTGTTTAATTAATTAAAACTAGAGGTAGTCTATACCTTAACTTTAACCCGTAAATGCATACCTCATTCAGTTTTTTTTTTTTATTAGACATCAACCACCTTAAGCATCCATCAATCAAAAATAAAAGAATGCCTGTTTTCCCATTATTTTTTGTAAAAAATTGTATAGGGTTACTTACAACCCGTGGTGTGTAACAGTGCAAGTATTTTTTTTTTTTTTCCTGCACAAAAATAATTCAATCTTTGATGACTGAATAAGTGTAATTCACATTTTGTCCACAAGGTGGCAACATCTGAAACGATGATGAAGTGATGTTCCAATCAGCCAGAAAACAAAAGAATAGGAAGTATCATCAGCAAAACTTGAAATGGCTCAGCGATTTACAGCAGAGCAAGAACTGAACACAATCAAATATTAGTGTCAATGCCACTTGATGGTGGATCTGGTAAAGAAACTGTCAGCGATCAACATATTGATTTTTAAGATGTTGAAAATGATAGTTTTGAAAATATGTTTGAGAAGGCAAATATGAGCCAGATGCTGAATTTCCTGGGAAATGAGCTCTGACAAGGACAGTGATGATGGTATAAAACATCTGCTCAAACTGAACCCTTCCAAGCTCCAAAAGGTAAAGAAATCTGCATTATTTTATTCTTCTGTAATTGTTACTCTAATATCAGGAGAGTTTTACATTATCCCGAGAGGTAGAGATCCATCCGTGTTATATATAGATCTGGGTCGCTAAAGACCCGAATATGTAATAATGACTGGCGAAACATTCATACATTTAAGGGTTAAGATTACTTTTATTATGTAAACTATATATACAGCATGTTATATGCATATGTGTGTGGGACAGTAGGAAAGGGACCACATCGCACAAGATTATGTTGTCCATCATAAATCAGAGCATGTGAGAGACAGTGGATAAACGTGACCGAATGGCCGATACTCGTCTGTATTTACAGTCACTGTTAAGCTGCGCACTATAAACACTGCCAGTGTGAAAGCACAATGGGTGCATGCTGCTCCTGTTCTGCATTCGAGTACGCTCTGCTTGCGCATCCAGTGTGAAACAGGCGTTAGTCTAATTTGTGTGATCAGATCACAAAACATTATGGATGTTTACATCTGTATTTAGTGCTGCTATCCACTTGTAAATTAAACCACTCAAAATTAAAGTTAGCCCGTTACCGTTCTTTCGTGCCGCCTACGGCCAACTGGATGTATAAGAAAATTAGCGAGTGATACTCAATAACTCAAATATAAAAGATAAACATGCCACATACCTTTGGAAAGCTGAGATTCTTCCGAATCGATCATTTCAAGATCCATTGAACACAGCAGGCACAATCAGTGTCTTTGTCAGACCACCAAACTACGCTGACCGTCAACAAATTTTTTACGAATTAAAATTAAAAGTGTCCTGGTCAACCAAACATCATCTGTCTCCATGCAAAAACGCTGTAATTCCACTCTTTTGGGTCCAGGCAATCCAAATTAAGTGAAATATTTAGTCCATAACACATTTATATAGTAATAAACAGCCACAGAATGTAGTAGTACCATTTCCAAAAAGCGGAGAGTGATATTCAGTTTTCTGTCAGCACAAAATGAATGGAAAACTTCATGACAAAACGTAAACACAGACGTTCGTGTGACGGATGTTTATATTCACAGTGTGTTCACAATGTAAATGAATGTTTCACTAATAATCCTTCCTGTCAGTTTTTATTTTGTTTTCTCTATATTATCTTGTCTAAGAAAGCATAATTTAGTTTTGAATTTTATAAGTATTATTTTGGGGAAAAAGAGTTTTATGTTTAATTGTACAGGCGTCATGACGTCATTACCGTTCAACTCGTCCTGCGTCCCCAGTCTGCTTTGAGCGCTGAGGAGAGGTAAGCTGCTAGCGGTGCTCCTTCAATATAAAGTGTAAAAGTTCACAGAAGTTGAATCGAGTGCACGATATTCAGTTATATTCATGTTAAGAGTGTTAGAAATGTATTACGAAGTGTTTTATGCATGGATGGATTGGATATAATAGTTTTATAGCTGAGTACAGCGGTTTGAGTATGTGTGCGTCGATTGAATGCGGTGATTTTGGCGATTAATTAATTGGTCTTTGATCTGTGTAGGTGATAAAATCACAGAAGCCAACATTTCATGCTGTATCTCTTTATTCCATCCAGGTATGGTTTACATTTGTTCATTGTGACAATTTATTAATTGTTGTGACGATTTATTTTCCTTAAATATTGTTTGTAATGTGTTTTCATCCATTTTATTGCTAATTTGATTATTTACTGTCATTGTATGTACTGAGTCTGCTTTGAGCGCTGAGGAGAGGTGATAAAATCACAGAAGCCAACATTTCATGCTGTATCTCTTTATTCCATCCAGCTGCAGAAAATAAACTCTCCAAATCAGCAGCAGATCCAGTTTTCCTGTGTCTTCCTTCAGTTAGCCCACATAACACAACGCAGAGGGCCGTGATCGTGTGGTTGTCAGAATTAGGCCGGTTACAGTGGTGCCGTGACCGGATGAAGATCAGCTTGTCTTCCAGGATCTTCGTCCCAAGAATCAATGCCGTTTGGTTGCGGTGGATGCTGCACTTTATTCAAGGTTTTAATGAACAGTAACACAAATAGGTTCATTTTTGCTGAACGGGACATTTCACTATAATTAGCGCCAGTATACTTACTTTTTTTTTTACTTTAGTATCCTTTAATCATTTGTTGTGTTACGCTTAAGAGTTTTTTTTTTTTTTTCCATTTGGTGTTTACATTACTCATTGGTTGGTGACCTGTATGTTAATGAGGAATGATGGCACATGGTTTCAATGCAGACAATTTTAATGCTGATGGGAACATGATAGATTCAAGTTTTGGGAGAGGTAGACTTTTCAGTGACCGTACATTCACACCTGTTGCAGGGAGGGGTAATGTAGAACGAACGTCACCTGAACTTTGTTCCACTCGTCTTAATGAACAAACACCTAGTCAGTTACGGGGTAATCCATCATCAGTTTGCCCAGACTTAAGTGATCCAGCATGGTATAATCTCATAACACACATTGCTCAGGAAGTAGGACAGACTATAATTTCTACTCAAAGTGGGGTAGCGTATGGGGAAAGAGAAACCAGCACTGCACAGACTCGAAGTTTAGGTGCAGGTCAGTCATTCTCAGAGGCACCCTCACTTAATCTGACAGGAGTTAAACTAGTCATGCAGTCTGAAGCAAAGAGCCCCTGTTTTCCGAGGATGGAACAGATAAGTTCAGTGTGCATGAGTGGGAGGATTTGATGGACACTTACCTGCGGAAAAGAGGCATACCAATGTTGGAGCACCATCATGAAATCCTTTCAAGGCTGATGGGTAAAGCCAAAGACATTGTTAGAATTACTCTTCGCAGTAACACTTCCCTAAGACCCTCTGAGAACCCCAAAGTGATATTTGATATACTGAAACAGCATTTCAGCGAGGTCAGATATTCCTACATGCCTTTAGCCGATTTCTATGGCACAGTGCCTGTTGCCGGAGAGAACCCAGTCGAATACTGGGTCCGTTTAAATAAGGCTGTGGATGTTGCTGAGGAGGCTCTAACTAGACTTGGGCGACAGATGGATAATCCATGCCAGGAGGCAGCCATGATGTTTGTCAAACACTGCCCGGACCCAACTCTGTCAGCCATTTTCCGCTTGAAAGCACCAGATAAGTGGACAGCGAGTGAGGTACAAGAGCATCTTGACAGATATCAGACTGAGCAAAAGGAACAGTTGGCGGTCAAATCCAAGCGTAACTTTGCTGTGAGAAACGTTACAACTCATACCCAGTCATCTATGGAGTGTGAGCTCGCCACTAGTGTTTTCCCTGTCGTGCCATCTGATAATGTTACAAGCACACCATCTCATCCACAGAATGATGATAACTGCATGAAGACCCTCATCGGTTTACTTGATCGTGCTCTTTCCCAGAATAGTCAAGCAGAAATGAGGTGTCTCGGCCAAGCCAACCTCCTGTGAGAGCATGTAAGGTATGCCATTCCTCTGAGCATTCAACTTTAGCACATTGTCGAAGACAACGACTTTGTCTTGCCTGTTTCGAACCTGGTCACATAAAGAGGGATTGTGCAAATATCCGACCCAGTGATCGCAATCAGTTTGCACAGCCACACCAAGGTTCACCGACTTTAAAATAGTCAACCCACACCTGGAGAGGGACGTGGGGTAGAGTGGAGCAAACCCTCGAAGATGCTGATCTTATGCAAGTTTATGAAAGTGCCTGCGCACAAGCTCCTGTTGAAGTTAAAGTGATTGCACAGAATATGCAAACCCTTGAAGTGTTTGATCAATTGTTTTATGCTCCCGTCTGTGTCAACGACAAATTCCAGATGATGGGAATGTTGGACTCGGATCGATGGCATGTACTTTCAGTGAAGCAGTGGAGAGCAGAATGCTGAGTGAGGATGTGTTGCTGAAGCCCACTCCAATGTCACAGGAAGTAATGTTAATAGGGTGTGGAGGTAAAGCAACTAAGCCAAAATGTATGTATGAGGTTGAGCTGAAAGTGTATGGCGAGAGATGTTTGGTACCTGTTCTAGTTGTGCCTGGACAAAGGGACGACTTGATCATTGGTACCAACGTGATTAAGTTCCTCATACACAGGATGAAGATCAGTGATGATTACTGGAGGATTGTGTCTAACAGTGTCTCAGAGCCATCTTCATCGTGTGAACAATTCTTGGATATCATGGCAAATACTTGCCGCTGGAGAGGTGGAGATCCACCTGACAAGGTTGGAACTGTTAAGCTTCAGCAGTCAGTCACCCTAATGGCCAAAACAGAGCACCTTGTCTGGGGAAGGCTGCCGAGTAATACTGCCATGTCACCAGGGAGTACTGTGATTGTGGAGGCCACTTCTTCCAGATCCATGCCACGGGACATCATCGTTGGCCGAGTTGTTACACCGTTGTGGGGAGATCGTTGGGTTCCTCTAAAAGTTACCAACCTTTCAGACAAACCAGTCACCCTAAAAAGGAATCGTAAGCTTGCAGATGTATTCCCATGTCTGGCTGTAGAAGATTTTGAACTGTTGCAAGGTTTCAGTCATGTACAGTTGTCCACATCTGGGAATTCTTGTCAACTTGGTTCCACAGCTGATCTTAAACAAAGACTAAAGGACGTAGGGCTCAGTGACATCGACATTGACACATGCTCTGTTAAGGATGCAGCAAGGGAAAAGCTTGTTCAGCTGCTTGAGAAATACCATGATGTATTTTCTAAGCATGCTCTGGATTGTGGGGAGGTCAGCGGTTTTGTCCATCGCATCTGCTTGACAGACGAGCGTCCATTCCGACTGCCATACCGTCGAGTACCACCCGCTCACTATCAAAAATTACGCCAAGTTCTCTCGGAAATGGAAGAGCAAGGAATAATTCGAAAATCAGTGAGCGAGTATGCTTCGCCTTTAGTTCTAGTATGGAAGAAAGACGGCGGCTTGAGGATTTGTACGGACTTTAGATGGCTGAATGCCAGGACCATTAAGGATGCACACCCACTCCCACACCAGTCTGACTGTCTGGTTGCCTTGGGTGGAAACACTCTCTTCAGTACTATGGATTTAACGTCAGGTTTTTATAACATCCCCATGGCTGAAGAAGATAAAAAGTACACCGCGTTTACTACCCCAGTGGGACTTCATGAGTACAACAGGATGCCTCAAGGGTTGTGTAATAGCCCAGCATCGTTCATGCGCATGATGTTGAGTATTTTGGAGACCTGAATTTTAGTAGTCTACTGTGTTACTTAGACGACCTACTGGTGTTTGCGCCTGACGAGAATGCAGCTCTGGGGCGCTTGGAGGTAGTATTCCAACGATTGAGGAGCCACAATCTCAAGTTAAGTCCAAAAAAGTGCCATCTGATGCGGGCATCCGTAAAATTTTTAGGTCACATCATTGATGGAAGTGGTGTTTCTGTTGATCCTTCAAAGGTTGAGGCCATAGTCAAGCTGTCAAAAGCTGATCTCATGGAAGAAGATGGATGTACTCCATCTGTGAGGAGGATTAAGTCTGTTTTGGGAATGATCCTTTATTACCAGCACTTCATCCCAAATTGCTCTTCTGTAGCCAAACCACTCTTCTCCCTAACAGCCGGACAAAAGAGGAAGGCAAAGGTCAGAACCGAGGCCAAGACAGGCACATACAGGAAGCTCAAGCCAACTGACTGGACTTTAGAGTGTGATGATGCCCTTTCTAAGCTGAAAGAGAGCTTACTGCATAGTGTGGTCTTGGCACATCCTGACTTTTCTCTTCCATTAATCTTGTCAATTGATGCTTCTCTGGATGGACTTGGGGCTGTGTTATCGCAAATACCAGCAAGCGAGGAAAAAGCTCGTCCCATTGCATTCGCAAGTAAGTCCCTAAGTAGCTCCCAGAAGAGGTATCCGGCACACAAACTCGAGTTTTTAGCCTTAAAGTGGAGCGTATGTGAGAAATTCAGTCATTGGTTAAAGGGCCACGCATTCACTGTATGGACGGACAATAACCCGCTCACTTATATTCTAACCAAGGCTAAACTCGATGCTTGTGAAATGCGCTGGGTATCTAAGCTCTCGGCTTACACCTTTGACCTCAAACATATTGCTGGAAAGAAGAACATTGTGGCTGACGCTTTGAGCCGAGATCCTTTTGCAAAAACAGTCAGTCACAGGCTCCTTACAGAGCGATATGGTGGTTTACTCACTGAAGCTGCAGGTGTAACTGAAGACGGAATTCAAGACACTCTCCGTTTACAAATGAACAGTCTTCACATGTTGCTTCAGCCGAATTCTGCGGTGTCCTGTGATCACACAGCAATCGGAACTCATTTGAACCTCCATAATCAATGGGAGACTGTAACTGAGCTGAGGGCTATGCAGGCAATTCAGGCTATTCAGAATGCAGTGCCGCTTGGGTATGACACAATTTCAGCAATCCCTCTTGAGGAGATCCAACATGCCCAGGAGTCGGATCCAGTCATCTCAAAAATAATGCCCTACCTGAGTCAGAAGAAGCGTCCATCAAGGCGAGAGAGGGCTGGAATGGATGCCAGGTCTCTAGTTCTTCTTAAGCAATGGGATCGGCTGAAGATTCTAGATGGAGTAGTCTATCGTGTCTCTAAAGATCCTCTAAGCAAGCACAAGAGGTTTCAACTTGTTCTTCCTTCTAGTCTTAAGACTAAAGCCTTAACTGGTGTACACGATCTTGCTGGACATCAGGGACAGTCAAGAACTCTCCAGCTAACTCGACAGCGCTTTTTCTGGCCTAGAATGGAGCGTGACATAAGGGACTATGTCAAGTGTTGTCAGAGATGTATATTGGCCAAAACACCAGAGCCATCTGCACGAGCCCCACTTGAGAGCATTAGAACTTCTACCCCTATGGAGCTAGTATGTTTGGATTTTTGGAGTGCCGAGGACAGCAAGCAGCGTTCTGTAGACGTATTAGTTGTGACTGATCACTTCACAAAGTTGGCCCATGCCTTTCCATGTGTAAACCAGAAGGCAAAACAAATAGCAAAGAAGCTGTGGGATCACGTCCTTTTGCGTTTATGGTTTTCCAACACGCATTCATACGGATCAAGGGACCAACTTTGAAAGTACCGTCATAGCAGAACTGCTCAAGCTGGCAGGTATTGAAAAATCCCACACTACAGCATACCACCCGATGGGAAACGGTGGGACAGAACGGTTTAATCGGACTCTGGGCACTATGCTTCGTTCTCTGCCTCTCAAGGAGAAGCACAAGTGGCCCGAGCAGATACAGACTCTGACATTCGCATATAATGCCACAGTACATGAGACCACTGGTTATGCCCCATTCCAGTTAATGTTTGGTCGCATCCCAAAGCTACCTGTTGATGTCATGTTTGGGCAGGTGTTACATGACCCGGTGATTGTTGACCATGGCAGCTATGCTAAAACCCTCATGTCTTACCTGCATGAAGCAACTCGCATTGCTCAGAAACATACTGAAAAAGAGCAGGAAAAGCAGGCCAAGGGTTACAATCGGAAGGTTAAGGGCACATGTTTGAACATCGGAGACAGGGTGCTCCTTGCAAACAAGAGTGAAAGAGGAAAGAGAAAGCTTGCCGATAAATGGGACCCAACTGTCTATACTGTAAAGGATCGGAACCTTCAGACAAACATATACAAACTGGTTGACAAGGAAGGCAAATCCAAAGTAGTGCATCGAAATCTGATTCTGGATATCAGCTTCCTACCAGTTGAACCACCTCAAGATGACATGGACATACAGTCTAATGTTGACAATATGGAGAGCAGTGAGTCTTGTGTGTCTGAGTTGTCGGACTCGTTGGAAGAGGAGAGTTCTGATGATAGAACGAGGGCATGGGTGCTTGAAGGCCGAGATCATGTTCTGGAATCTGATCATTCAGTCTACAGTCAAAGAAGTGTCTGCGAACAAAATCCCAGTGAAAATGAGGCCGTTGGGGGTTCTGATCACGTACCTGTCATAGAGACTGAATCTTCTGCTAGCAGTCCTGACTCATTAACAGAAACGGCGAATGACATGCATGATAACAGTATTATTGACACACGAGCACAAATTCCAACTGACACATTGGGTGTTAGGACCCGTGCAGGAAGGGTAGTCAGAAAAGTCAACCGGTTAATTGAGTCAATGGCACAGAGACCATTTTATGTTCAGAGAATGGGGTCATCTTTAGCCAGGAGATCAGAATCATTTCTTTCTTTATTTTAAAAGGTATTTGGTTCTATGAAAATACTGTGAGAATGTATGCAAGATGTGAATTTCACGAAGTTTAATATAGACCAGATTATTGGATGTTGTACAAGGCAGCATACTGTTCTGAGAATGTCTAAGACTTGATCAACCTTGGACTTTTCTTGACCTGTAAGGCGGGTAACTAACTATGTTGAACTGCGAATGAGATTCGTTAAAAATCTAGGTCTGTTGGATCAAATGTGTTATTTGGTCAGGATATTAGTGAAATTCAGGAGGGGTGAATGTGACGGATGTTTATATTCACAGTGTGTTCACAATGTAAATGAATGTTTCACTAATAATCCTTCCTGTCAGTTTTTATTTTGTTTTCTCTATATTATCTTGTCTAAGAAAGCATAATTTAGTTTTGAATTTTGTAAGTATTATTTTGGGGAAAAAAGAGTTTTGTTTAATTGTACAGGCGTCATGACGTCATTACCGTTCAACTCGTGCTGCGTCCCCAGTCTGCTTTGAGCGCGCTGAGGAGAGGTAAGCTGCTAGCGGTGCTCCTTCAATATAAAGTGTAAAAGTTCACAGAAGTTGAATCGAGTGCACGATATTCAGTTATATTCATGTTAAGAGTGTTAGAAATGTATTACGTGTTTTATGCATGGATGGATTGGATATAATAGTTTTATAGCTGAGTACAGCGGTTTGAGTATGTGTGCGTCGATTGAATGCGGTGATTTTGGCCGATTAATTAATTGGTCTTTGATCTGTGTAGGTGATAAAATCACAGAAGCCAACATTTCATGCTGTATCTCTTTATTCCATCCAGGTATGGTTTACATTTGTTCATTGTGACAATTTATTAATTGTTGTGACGATTTATTTTCCTTAAATATTGTTTGTAATGTGTTTTCATCCATTTTATTGCTAATTTGATTATTTACTGTCATTGTATGTACTGAGTCTGCTTTGAGCGCGCTGAGGAGAGGTGATAAAATCACAGAAGCCAACATTTCATGCTGTATCTCTTTATTCCATCCAGCTGCAGAAAATAAACTCTCCAAATCAGCAGCAGATCCAGTTTTCCTGTGTCTTCCTTCAGTTAGCCCACATAACACAACGCAGAGGGCCGTGATCGTGTGGTGGTCAGAATTAGGCCGGTTACATTCGCGAATCTAAGATGGCCGCTTGACCTCTGCACCTATTGACTGACAGCTCATTTCAACCAATTTGGGGCAAGCTGTGCGGGCTTTGGAGATTCAGAGAGCCAGTCAGGCTGGAGTATCCATGCTAAAGCCCGGCCACCTTCACTCGCTTTGATGGACAGTTTGTTCAATCCAATTGTATCAGAGATTGAAAATGACTCTTCTGATAGCCAATGAACTTCTGAAAAGATTAACACGGCGTTTTAGTAGGAGGGTCGACCTTTGGTCTAGATTTAGCTGCGCGCAGAAAGATGACAGGACAGAGTGCGCGGAGACTGTATTGCGCAATAACACGATCACAGGGGAAACCAGGGGTTCCCTTTCAGTCGGTCACGTTCGACGTACGTCGGACGTCACCGACGAATTGGGGATCACTTCAGGGAGCCCCTATCAGCTTCGAGATCTAGAGAACAGATTTGCATCTCGCGCTCCGCCCCGCACTGCGGGTACAAACAGGACGCGAGAGCAGCGCACTATTGTCATTCACTTCGGAGCCGAACGGCGTTGATGAAGCAAGACTGCTTTTCTAAAAGAGAGCTTATCTACAGAGAGAGATACTCTAGAGATCTAAAGGAACGCTTTGTGTTGGCCAAAAGGCACAGTCAGCGCGACCGCGTGCTCACCGCTGCATCTGCATAACAAACTGCTGTTCTCACAGCAACTGTCGGTTCGGTGAGGGCGTTTGTCTCAGTGAGTGCAGACACAGGACTGCACTTATCTCCTGTGTGCTGCCGCGGTCTTCCCCTGGGTGCTTCAGCACTGTTGCAAGAGCGTTTCCTCACAAAAGAGCAACACGGGTGTGACACTGCGTCTTTTTCAAGACGTCATTCCACACGTGCGTTTCTGGATGCGGTCGTTTCCTGTCCTGACGGCCACGATCCTCTCGCATAAACATGTGAGACTGTGCGTGGGTGATCCATGTTCTCTCAGGAACGGATCAGCGCTGTTGTTCGTCTCACCTTCCTTGTGAGGGGTTGAGTGTTCAGCACGCCGTGTGCCATCTAGCTGCCGTGTAACAGCGCGGGTTGTCACAGCAACCCAGCGCGTCGCTCGGCCGCTTCAGATGCGCGGTCGAGACTATGAAACCTCAAATGGGGTTGAGTCCCTTCGCTTATACCCCGATCTAGTTTCTTTTCTGGTGCAGCAGAAAGGGGGCTACTTTGGCTGATAAGCCTGGGTGACCTGAGGATTACAGTGAGGCTTCCCCGCCGAGTACATCTCCGTGGGCCCCCCACTCCTCTAGCGCATCGCAAGCATGTTGAGACTGTGTTTGTGGGTGGTTTGTGCTCTCTCATGAGAGCACAACCACACCACGTCAGCGCGTTGTTCATCTTGCCTCTTTCATAAGGGCTTGAGTGTTCAGCGCGCCGTGTGCCATTTCACGGCCACACTCACTATCTCACATGCCTGCTGGTAGCTTACAGATGGAATTGCTGGTCTTTAAAAAAAAAAAAAAAAAGGGGACCTAGCGATCATTTGGGGCTCTAGCAGAGGACAGATGTCAATCGCTACATCGGAGAGAGGGCTGTTATGTGTTGAAAATGAAGATGAGGCTG
Source organism: Gobiocypris rarus (assembly GCA_023029165.1). NCBI lineage: Eukaryota > Metazoa > Chordata > Actinopteri > Cypriniformes > Gobionidae > Gobiocypris > Gobiocypris rarus. Next base: position 39,976,904 of record CM040916.1, on the reverse strand, counting down.
AGATTCCCACTGTAATAGTGGGTGCTCATGCTGAATTAGATTCATACGTGACGGCCATGCTTTCCCGGGTGGCATAGGGCAACGCGTAAATCGCCTTGCCCGCCCCTTGCCTTCCCGGATGTGCATTGGAAGGCTTTGGCATTGTGGAACTATTTGGTGCCAAAATATGGAGCACCAAAAGGGCCATAATCTATATAGTTTTCCTCTCTCTCACTACTCTCATCGGTCTGCCGACGGGTAGTTCTGAGCCAAGGTTGAGCTGCGCACAGCGATGGCCCTTGGCCAGACGATGTCCATCCTGGCCCGGAAACGCCATTGAAGTCGGCGCCAGAAGCAGATGGAGGCGATCAAACACATCCTGCCCCGGCGGTCTGCTGCTGCCTTCACCCTGCCACCGGCCGCAGCACCTCCACCTGCTCGTCGCCGAGGACGTCTGCCCACCGCCTCCCCGCTATCGCCCCAGCCCAGCAGCAGCCTCCACCAGGGCGTCGGCGTGGAGCCGGCTGCGGGAAGAACGTCCAGCCCGCTCAGGCCGCTGCCAAGTCAGGAGGTAAGCGTCACTGTAAGAGACCCTGAGACGGGCCACCCAGAGGTGGAGAAGACTGCTCTTTGGGAGATGGCTGCAGCACCACTCCCTCCCCGGAGGAGGGCCGGGGAGCACATTTAACATCTGTTCCGCCGCTGGCCCTAGTGCCAGCGTAACCCCAATTGTCAATAACAGAGCGGTTTCCTACATCTCTGGGTGCCAAGAGAGCGCGCTTGGCGGTGTCCGACGCTTCCATGCCTTGGCACCCTCAAGCGCCTCTCCAATCGCCAGCGGAGGGTGCTGGGGACGCACACAGGCTGCCTCCCCACATTTCTGCACCCCCCCCCCAGCGGGCGCAGACCCCACAACAGGCCGCTCTCATGTCGTCTGTGCCGGGTCCTTGCGTGCGCCGCTGCCCGCCACGTGCGTCTGTGGTGCCGTTGACCCCGCTTGCATGCGGTCGTTGGGGGCCTGGCTAGCGCTCCCCAGCCCGTCTCGCTGGCTCATCCATACCATCAGACTCGGCTACGCGATTCAGTTCGCCTGGCGTCCCCCTAAGTTCAGGGGTGTTCACTTCACCTCTGTGCGGAGGAGAATGCCTCTGTGCTCCAGGGGGAGATCGCGGTCCTACTGGCGAAGGACGCGATAGAGCCGGTCCCTCCAGCCGATATGAAGTCCGGTTTCTACAGCCCCTACTTCATTGTACCCAAGAAAGGCGGCGGGTTACGGTCGATCCTGGATCTGGAACCGGTCCCTTCACAGGCTGCCGTTCAGGATGCTGACGCAGAAAAGCATCTTCAGGTGCATCCGTCCCCAGGATTGGTTTGCAGCGATCGACCTGAAGGACGCGTACTTTCATGTCTCGATTCTCCCTCGACACAGACCGTTCCTACGCTTTGCATTTGACGGACGAGCATATCAGTACAAGGTCCTACCCTTCGGGCTGGCCCTGTCGCCCCGCGTCTTTACGAAGGTCGCGGAGGCGGCCATTAATCCCATGAGGGAGCATGGTGTTCGCATCCTCAACTACCTCTTGCCCAGTCGCGAGAACAGTTGTGCGAACACAGGGACATGGTGCTCAGTCACCTCAGCCAGTTGGGACTTCGGGTCAACTGGGAAAAGAGCAAACTCTGCCCGACGCAGAGGATCTCTTTTCTCGGGATGGAGATAGATTCGTCGCTCTGACAGCGCGCTACCACGGAGGAGCGCGTCCAGTCAGTGTTGAACTGCCTGAATTCGTTCAGGGGCAGAACAGCGGTTCCACTGAAACATTTTCAGAGGCTCCTGGGGCATATGGCATCTGCAGCCGCAGTAACGCCGTTGGGATTGCTTCATATGAGACCGCTTCAACGCTGGCTACACGACCGAGTCCGAGATGGGCGTGGCACAGCGGGTCCCTCCGCGTCTCAGTGACGTTGATATGCCGCCAAACCTTCAGCCCGTGGTCGGTCCCTTCCTTTCTACGGGCAGGAGTGCCTCTAGAACAAGTGTCCAGGCATGCTGTTGTCTCCACTGATGCCTCTGCCACCGGCTGGGGTGCCACGTACAACGGGCTTGCAAGTCGGGTCTGTGGACGGGGCCTCAACTGCAATGGCATATCAATTGCCTGGAGTTGTTAGCAGTACGTCTTGCACTCAGCCGCTTAAAAACGCGCGCTCAGAGGCAAACACGTTCTGGTCGTCACGGACAGCACTGCGGCCGTTGCGTACATCAACAAACAGGGTGGTCTACGCTCCCGTCGCATGTCACAACTCGCCCGCCATCTCCTGTTATGGAGTCAGAAGCATCTGAGGTCGCTTCGGGCCATTCACATTCCGGGCCTGCTCAATCGTGCGGCCGATGAGCTCTCACGACAGCCAGTGCTTCCCGGAGAATAAAGACTCCATCCCCAGGTGGTCCAGCTGATTTGGAGGCGGTTCGGGACCGCACAGGTAGACCTGTTTGCCGCCCCCGACACGACTCAATGCCAGTTGTTTTATTCCCTGACCGGGGACCGCACGGATGCGCTGGCACACAGCTGGCCCGGGGCCTCACGCAAGTATCGTTTTCCCAGTGAGCCTTCTTGCACAGACGCTGTGCAAGGTCAGGGAGGACGAGGAGCAGGTCCTGTTGGTCGCTCCGTACTGGCCCAACAGGACGTGGTTCCCGGAACTAGTGCTCCTCGCGACAGCACCTCCTTGGCCCATTCCTCTGAAGAAGGACCTCCTGACTCAGAGACGGGGCACCCTCTGGCACCCGCGTCCGGACCTCTGGAAACTCCATGTCTGGTCCCTGGATGGGACGCAGAGGTTCTAGGTGGTCTACCACAGGCTGTGGAGGACACCATCACTTCCGCTAGAGCACCCTCTACAAGGCAGCTCTATGCGTTGAAGTGGAACCTATTCGTCGGTTGGTCCGCTTCTCGCCGAGAAGACCCCCGAAGATGCTCGATCAGTTCGGTGCTTTCCTTCCTACAAGACGGGTTGGAGAGAAGGCTGTCTCCCTCCACCCTCAAGGTCTATGTCGCCGCTATCGCTGCGAATCATGAGTTGGTAGGTGGTAAATCTTTGGGGAAGCACAATCTGATCGTCAGGCTCTTGAGGGGCGCCGCCTCCCTCTTTACCCTCTTGGGACTTGACTCTGGTGTTAACCGCACTGCAGAAGCCACCCTTTGAGCCCTTGCAGTCAGCCGAGTTAAAAGTTCTGTCCCTTAAGACAGTACTCCTGGTTGCATTGGCCACCATTAAGAGGGTAGAGGACCTGCAGGCATTTTCGGTCGATTTAGTCGTGCCGGGAATTTGGGCCTGGTAACTCTCACGTAATCCTGAGACCCAGGCCCGGATATGTGCCCAAGGTTCCCACCACCCTTCCGGGATCAGGTGGTGAACCTGCAAGCGCTGCCTTCGGAGGAGGCAGACCCAGCCCTAGCTTTTCTCTGTCCCGCCCACGCTTATGCGGATATACATGGACAGAACGCCAAGCTTCAGGACCTCAGAGCAGCTCTTCGTCTGTTATGGAGGCCAGCAGAAGGAAAGGCTGTCTCAAGCAGAGGATGGCCCACTGGATAGTGGATGCCATCGTCTTGGCGTATGGAACCCAAGACGTGCCCTGCCCGCTCGGGTTAAGAGCCCACTCCACTAGGGGTGTAGCTTCTTCCTGGGCGCTGGCTCGTGGCGCCGCTGACGGATATTTGTAGAGCTGCGGGCTGGCGACACCTAACACGCTTTGCTAGGTTCTATAGCTTACGTGTAGAGCCGGTATCTTCCTGTGTGCTCACTTCCCATAGTCAGTAACACAACGAAGTGCCCGTTCTAGTGTCGGCTTGCTGCGCCATTCCCTTCCCCGGGAACGGATACGTGCGCTCTTATGCTCCAGGTAATTCCCCAAGCATGGCGAACCCTGGGAGTCCTCCGCAACCCGCGGCTGTCGGACGGGGCGGAGCGTCCGATGCCAGGTCTGACACTGAGGCATTGTGAATCTGGTGTCAGGCTGGGTCCATATGTTGTGACCCCTACGCTGGTCCCATATGTGTATTCTCCACGGTACAGCTCCCTACGGCGAGCTTGTGTCTTTCCCTCAACAGACTTCCTGCCGTCTCAGCATGGTGTTGCCCCCCGCAGACATAGGCTGGGGCCACCCCTGGGACTCCCATATGTTGTACTGCCAAGTCAGTCCATATGTGCATTTCCACATGGTAAGAACAGGATGTGGCTTCCGCAGCTTGCCCCCTGGGCACGCTTTCCCAGCGTTATCCAATAGTCTGCTGAATGGGTCTCGCGGAACAGCAGTTTGACTCTCCCTGCGTGAATTCCCCGCCCGTACAGACGGGGTCTGAGGGGCTTTCGCTGGGGGCTGGAAGTGGTAGTAACTGTGGCGTTTTCCAAAGGGATCCCAATTGCCGGAGACATCCAACGACGTCGAACGTGACCGACTGAAAGGGAACGTCTCGGTTACGTATGGTAACCCTCGTTCCCTGAAGGAGGGAACGGAGACGTACATCCCGTCGCCACAGTTGCTGTACCATCACTACGGGCCGAGTCACTCGTTCGGCTCCTCAGTGAAAAACAGTGCGCTGCTCGCGTCCTGTTTGTACCCGCAGTGCGGGGCGGAGCGCGAGATGCAAATCTCGCACGCCAATGGCCCATTGGCCTGTTCTCTAGATCTCGAAGCTGATAGGGGCTCCCTGAAGTGATCCCCAATTTGTCGGTGACGTCCGACGTACGTCTCCGTTCCCTCCTTCAGGGAACGAGGGTTACCATACGTAACCGAGACGTTTTCCTTGTTAGACGCTAATATAACGCGGAAATGCACGGTTCTCACTCGAATAGGCAATTAAACAATGCTATCGGAGTGAGTGATCAGTTGGAGGAGGACTTTTCTAATAGAAAAGAACAGTTTTGAGCCATATTGACTCGTAAGAAGAGGATGAATTGCCTGATGTAGACTTCCAAAACAACAAGGTAGTGTTTTATTTAATTATAACTGCATGTTTTATTGTATTGTACTGCGTTTGGTGTGTTCTTCTCGGCTAACCTTTGCCGTGTTTGTTTTGGTAATCCTTTTACGTCAGTCGTGTTGAGAGCTGGCGTGTGTGTGTGTGTGTGTGTGTGTGTGTGTGTGTGTGTTTGTTTGTGCTTGCGTGCATGTCTGCGTGTTAGTGTTTTATAAATTTATTTATTCGTTCTTTTTTTATGTCACAGATTATCATTGAGACCGTGAGAGCATTTTGGACACAGGGAGTACGCCTGCAGAGATGCCACATTCCCAGAGGCAGAGGTGGAGACACTGACATGTAAAGTGTGCTAAAAGTTTGATATTATATATTTTTATTATATATGAGTGTGGGTTGTAATATTAAAGAGCTTTATAAATACTATAACACTTGTTTTGTCTTTATTTGCACAAAGTTTAGTTTCATGAATTGCAAAAACACTATAATATACACAATAAAAACACTATAATGTTCATGTCTCAGCAATTATTCACAAAATTATTTTAAATCTGGATAAGGAATAGAACAGCTCTAAGTGTAACCTTTCATTAGAGCCCAAAACCATGTCTGTACATAAAAGCATTCAAGAATAGCAGCATTGTATGTGTCAATGGTTACAAAGGGTCATTTGGAGTCTCCAAGTGGCTTTTTTTGGAAAGCGCCTACACATGAAGTTGGATAAGCATGTGCAAAACACTCATTTTTCTAAAGGTATAGTTATCAAATAAGAAATAGGACTTGGTAAGGCTTCATGCTCTGATCCCACTGTGATCACATTTTTTTTAGCGGAATTACATATTTTCTTTTTTCAATGTTTTCAAAGTTCTATTACTCAATACCAGTATGACTTGCAGTGATTCTGACTGTTTAGGAACAAACCTTAGATTGTCACCTTTTAAAAGAAACAAAAAATATGCATATACTCCAAATGGTTCAAGAACAGCATGCAATTTACTTTGGGTATGATTTTTTTTAGGCGTTTTAGGAAAAAATTACAGGATCTGGTTAACCTAAAAATGACAATTCTGATATAATTTGCTCATAATTAAATTTGCTTGACTTCTGTTGTAAGGGAGGAAAAAACACATACATTTATCACAAAATACTATTACTAACGACAATGAGGGTGAGTAAATGATTGGGTGAACTATCCTTTTAATACCAGGTCTAAAATGGGTCATAATGACCTGATTTAATCAACAACAGTACTCTCCCAGTCTCTCAGTACTTTCATATTCCAAATCCATATACATTAAACAAAACTACACTATATCCACATTCTATGCATAACCAAAACACAATTTCCCACTTTGTTCAAGCAATATGTAATGGTTTCCACAAGCAGAAGCATGGAAAGGCTACTAAGAATGGAAACAGTGCAACTCCAATGCACCCATACCTCTCTCTGTATAGTTTAAACGTCCGACAGAAAGGATCTGTTCACACCTGCAGCCTTGAGAGAGAGGTGTTAAAGCATGATCTCAACATGTGTCACAACATAATCCACAGGGTTTACTGGAACACAGATGACCACACCACAGAAAAACTGCCTAATATCTCTCCACCAGAATGGACAGAAACACACACGCACACAGACACACTTTATAGGGACATTCCATAGACATTATGCTTTTTGTACTGTACAAATTTTTTCTATCCCCTGACCATAACCCTACCCCTTAACCTGCTAAAATAAAAAAATAAAAAAAATAATTATTTTCAAAAAAACATACCTTAGTATGATTTATGAGCTCTTTTCTTCATGGGGACCCAAAAGAACAAGATTTTTGCCAGGACCACTATTGTCAAAGATGATTGTCAATCGGCATACTGTTTGGAATGGCGGTAAGGTTCTGTTCTGGGTGGAAACTCTCTGCTCAATCATACAGCCTCGCATGTTATAGGTAAGGAAAATTAAATCAAGCTAAACAATTTACAAAGAAAAAAAAAGATTTGATAGATGATTTGAGACCGCCTTTCGCCTTCAGAACTGTCTTAATTCTACGTGGGATTGATTCAACAAGGTGCTGAAAGCATTCTTTAGAAATGTTGGCCCACATTGATAGGATAGCATCTTGCAGTTGATGGAGATTTGTGGGATGCACATCCAGGGCATGAAGCTCCCGTTCCACCACATCCCAAATATGCTCTATTGGGTTGAGATCTGGTGACTGTGGGGGCCCTTTTAGTACAGTGAACTCATTGTCATGTTCAAGAAACCAATTTGAAATGATTCGAGCTTTGTGACATGGTGCAATATCCTGCTGGAAGTAGCCATCAGAGGATGGGTACATGGTGGTCATAAAGGGATGGACATGGTCAGAAACAATGCTCAGGCACTAAGGGGCCTAAAGTGTGCCACAAAAACATCCCCCACACCATTACACCACCACCAGCAGCCTGCACAGTGTAACAAGGCATGATGGATCCATGTTCTCATTCTGTTTACGCCAAATTCTGACAGAAATCGAGACTCATCAGACCAGGCAACAACTGTCCAATTTTGGTGAGCTTGTGCAAATTGTAGCCTCTTTTTCCTATTTGTAGTGGAGATGAGTGGTACCGGGTGGGGTCTTCTGCTGTTGTAGCCCATCCGCCTCAAGGTTGTGTGTGTTGTGGCTTCACAAATGCTTTGCTGCATACCTCGGTTGTAACGAGTGTTTATTTCAGTCAAAGTTGCTCTTCTATCAGCTTGAATCAGTTGGCCCATTCTCCTCTGACCTCTAGCAACAAAGGCATTTTCGCCCACAGGACTGCTGCATACTGGATGTTTTTCCATTCTTTGTAAACCTTAGAAATGGTTGTGCGTGAAAATCCCAGTAACTGAGCAGATTGTGAAATACTCAGACCGGCCCTTCTGGCAACAACAACCATGCCACGCTCAAAATTGCTTAAATCACCTTTCTTTTCCATTCTGACATTCAGTTTGGAGTTCATATAAATTTTTGAATTTAAGAGATCTGTGTATTTGTTTTTGGCATTGGTGTCTACCCGTTTAATCTTTGGAGATATATAACCAGTGTTTTCCCTTAAACCTCTTCTATATTTGAAGTCATGGTGGATAAATTATACTTCCTAACCAAATATAATTAGTGTGTTGAACTGCTAATCAGACATGATTACCTGTTGGCAACGAGGAGAAACTCTCATGCTCTTTTGGAGAGAGATAGGATAGAGAAATTGAGCTGATTATACCTGAATGAAAAATTAGAGCAAAATACTAATTTCAGAACTGATAATTATGCAATTCTGATGCAATGTAGTGCAATTCCATTTGCCATGTTTACAGGTGTTTCATGTGAACAGAGCAATTTGACTATTCTATTTTTCTTTAGGATCTGCAAATGTTTGTCAGCATTATTATCAAGCCTCCGCCTCCGCATCATCATTAGCAATGCGAGATGCCTTTACCTGACAGGTACACGTACATCTAATAAATGCATTTTCCCCCCCATTCCCTTTTACTCTTTTGTTAATATTGCAATGCGAGACTTCGACATATACAAACTCAAAGCAAGGACAATCATTTGGCTGTGCCTGTTTAATTCATTTAGCTGGGAGGCAAGGGCTGATAAGACGGCAAACCAAGACTTTCTTCAAAACTAGGAATATGCCAGGTCTGACATAATCCAATCGGGCCTGTTTTCATCAGCTTTTGTCTTGTATTTTTTGCTCTTCTTTTGGACTTTCCTTTGGTTCCAGCACGAAGTAGAAAACCAGAAATGACACAATTCGGTCGCACTTGTATGGCGTAGCAGCCCCAATCCAAACAGCTTTTCTGCAGTAAAACCCTTGAAGACCCACACACATCTAAATCTGGCCCTGAGGGCAACAGGCTCTACACCAGCGAGATAAAGCAATTGAGGCCAAAAGCAGAAGAAAAAAAAAATCACATATAATATATAAATATATATTCTAAGCTTTGCCATGGCAACATGCGTATGCATCTGACTTTCAAGCAAAAGCAGAGCTGGTATTCTGCAGAGGGAGAGAGAGAGAGAGAGAGAGAGAGAGAGAGAGAGAGAGAGAGAGAGAGAGAGAGAGAGAGAGAGAGAGAGAGAGAGAGAGAGAGAGAGAGAGAGAGAGAGAGAGAGAGAGAGAGAAACGTAATCGCCCTCACAGAAGAAAAGCCCACGGAAAAAGTGCTGCACATGTGCAAGAGGAGCTCACACATCACCATGGTGGGAAGAGGAACAATGCGGTAATAACAGCCGAGGCGTCAAGGAGCTAAACAGACAGTAAAAGATGGTTAAACGGTCAATTGTCTGGCAAAAATGCATAACAGGACCGTCAGAGGCTAAGCCTGGAGCTAGAGCCCGCACAATGAAACGTAAGGCCTGCCCACCTCTAAAACTGTTAGACGCTATTGGTGGAGTCTTCCCTCCACAGCCTGGCTCTCCATGCTGGATGAGCGATTCTACCTCCTCATTTGGCTGGACCATTTTAACTTTGAGAAACTTCTTTGGAGCATTGACAGTCTAGCAAATGCAGGGAGGCCTGACATATGGAGGCCTACATTATAAAATTAGAGACCCTCCAACGCAAACGTCGCTCTTGGGCAGACCCTGATATGTTGAGTTTAGGTGAGAATCTTTCACGGATGCGTACTCGCACAAATACTCTTTAGTAAATCTCCTTTTGATCAAATTATAGAGCGGGTGGAAATCCGCAGCGCAGCTTTCGAAGACTCCACGCTGTGCCACCTTGATTCTTTAGCGGAGATGCATCGTAAAGATATTTCCGGTTCTCAATAACAACTGACAACAGCACAAACTCAGAGGGAGGGAAGAAATTTGGAGGGGGGAGGGGGGGAAGCAGTGGGATGTTCCAAAATATAATCACTGGCACATTATCCTTTCAGCGCGCATTCATTCCACTAAAGATAAGAGGCGCTCTCCTGCGCAAACGCGATCCTGTCCGCGGAGGGATGCTGAAAAGCGCTAAGTTATTATGAAGCAAAATAACAAGCTCTTGTGAGAGGATTGATTGTTTAGCAAATCGTCGATCTTTATAAGAGATGTGTAAATCAGAGCTAAGTCACCATTATGGGCTTCTGCCACTGTGGCGCTTTTGATTTTCTGTCAACATCCATTGACAAAAACCCAGTGCGATCTGTTGACAAAACACGAAGCGGGGCCAACAAATGGATTGAAGCTATCACTCTGTCTCGCGGCACTCAAAGTGTATCTGTCGGTTTGAGGCGTTCCACTCATTTATTTTACACATTTCTATAGTTTCTTGCTTTAAGTAGTGAGGATCAAGGGAAAATGCACAACATAGATAGAGCTGGTGGTGACAAAGAGATTTAGCTGCTGTTGTACGTATACTGTGCGAAAGCTTACTTATAAGCAGCCCTTTCAGTCATAATCTTTAAAGCAGGACCTAAAACAAATATCATTAATTGAAGAGGAATTTGAAACCTGTAAAAAGGGACATGTTTTTCCAATGTTGCAGCTTGTTTTATCATAAAGCAGATTTTCCAGGTTTTATGTACTGTCTTTTATGTTCATTGTCCCTCTTAATTTGATCCCTATGAGGTAAAATATATATTTATTATTTAGCCAATTAAATTAAATTCTCAATTCTGCTGCGTGCTTCATTTATTTTTTTATTTTTTTAAAGACTTTGTAAAACCGTATTTAACATACAGTATGCCAAGAGTTTTGCTAGTTTACATATTACATTATTTACATTTAAATCTGTCTGAATGATCCTGTTCAAAAGTAATCTAGTTCAATTCCGGCCATAATTAAATGAATAGTTCACCCAAAAGTTAATATTATTATTATTCTCCATGTCATTCCAAACCTGTACCTCTTAAGATATTTTGAAGAATGTTTCAACTGTTTGTGTCCATACAATATGAGTCAATGGTGTCCAAAACCACAACACTGAACAATGTCTGTTTTGTGTCGTGAAAAGTCAGTTTGGAACGACATGAGAATGATCAGATAATAATTATTTTGAGTGATCTATCCTTTGAAGCACACACAAACACTGTCAAACCAACACTTTGACATCATAATGACATCATCATCGCTGGTCCTAACAGTCAGACAAGTCATCCATGCTGAGGTGTTCGTGAAGAGCACATGTGAGGACAAGTGTACACTGGCAATAAGAGAGGGCTGGCACTGGGGTACGGCCTCCTGGGGACCCAACAGCAGATGGTTATGGAGCATTTCTCTATGATAATGAAGTGAAGGCTAAGACGCCAACCGCCGCCATAACTCTCGCTAGCTCTCAGTCTCTCTCTCTCCCTCTCATTTGCATGACTCTAAACCACCACCCTAGAGTCACGACCCTTTCCATCCCCTCTAAGTACCCCAATAAATTCAAATGTAATGCTCTTAAATGAGATCACTTACATGTGTCATTTTTCTTCTGTTATATTTATAATCTGCCACTTTGGCCTTGATTAACAAATGGCACTCAAGACACCCAGGCATGATTCCTCATGGCTGATGAGGGGCGAGCAGACGGAGCGAGATGTCCTCAAATCATGTCGGGAGACTACTACAAACATGTGTTAAGTGCATTACAGGGGACACAAGATGTGTGTTCAAATGCTGGGATGATTAGAATAATCCAAAACACCCTGCAACAAACAAATTGAAAGCAGTAGCGGTTAATTAGTTAGTAAATTAATTGCAATGATAAAACAGAAACAAACAATAAATGCAATAACATTTTTAAAATGTCAAAATGCACACACACAAAAAAAGAATGATTTGGATTTCCTGTTATCTTCTGTTGTTAACCGTCCCACAACTCGTGCTGTTTTCCTTCACAAATATAAAATAAATACCACCCGCGTCATCTGCTACGCTCAGACTTGCACGTTTTTAATTTCAGATTTAATTGCGAGTCCTCTGCATTATTGTGCCAGGCGTTGGAGTGCACTTGTTTATCACTGGAGGTTAATCTTACCTATTGTTGTATTTATAGTGTACACTTTTACAGGGCTAGTACTCATTCCTCAACTGTTTGCCAAGAAAGCTCCTATTTAGCCATTAATTATCTCACCGATGGAACCATCACAGCTAGCCAGGCTAACGTGTTTTTAGTCCCTTTAATATGCATTTTAAAACAGCTTCATTATTATAATGTATTTTGATAAACGATGTTTATGGTGCAGCTTCGGTCATGTAAATTGCTTATCCATAAATTAAACTAATAAAAGTAACGTGATGAAATATCACCTAAATGTTAAGTACCACAGTCTAATTTGTTTTGGGCAATTCCTCTCCTCTGAAAATCATAAATATGATTATGATATTATCCAGTAAGAAGAAGAAGAAGAAGAAGAAGAAGAAGAAGTGTACATGAAGACCAATGGGACTGTTTTACATTTCCTTTTGATAGAATTTCTTTTAGATGATTTATTATCGTTAGAAAAGGCCAGACCAAAGTAAAAAGTGTCAGTTATACTCCTAACAACCCAGAAAGAGGGAATTTTAAAATATGTGCAAAGCTATAAATCATAAAACAAAAGGTATGTTTATATTTCTGTCCTGTTGGTAAACAAATTCAGTCTTGTTAAATCACAGTGAAACGTATAGTCAGAATAATGTATTGTTTAAAATACTTTAGATGGTAAAAAAGCAGCATGAAACCAGATAAAACTAATTAAAGTATAATTTACTTTTGTTTTGTTCATCATCATATTGGGGAAATTAACCACTAAACAAAAGTATGTGCCCTGTCAAAATCATATTATATATTTTTGAGACTGGAAGAACACTGTGAACCATAGACCACATTCACTAAAGGTTGCATGCTGTCTCTTATTATATCACTGCTTAAGTACTGTATTCTTTCTATAACTGAATTGTTCAGTTTGTATGTTTGAGAGAAGAGAAGAAAATCTATTATGTGGAACATTCTAGATATGACGGAACGTTTAATAATAGCTGATTTCTCCTCCAGGTTTCCATAACACACGGTGAATGAGTCCGCTGCATTTGCTGAGGCTCTTTTTGCACTCTGTAATTCATCCAACAGTCTAAGTACATCTTTCATTTGTGTTAAAGTGTTGGGGAAAACGTATCTTTGCTATAGGTAGACTTACACACCTAAATGCATGCTACACAAACTCTGCTCCGTAACTGCCGCTAAACAGCTATTAGCTACGCCTGCACACGGCCAGAAGATTTTAGCTGAGCGGTACGGCTAAATATATGTTGCTTCTGCGTGGATATCTCTAGGACTTCACACGGTACTGGCAATTTATCATTTTAGAAGCCTCTATAGAAAATCACATGATAAAACATAATCCTTGGAGATTAATATTCCAATACAAGCACTATACTACAGTTCTTATTAAGCCTAGAAATGCACAATAGTAACATATTCATGCTATTATGTTTATAGGCATAATAGTGTGTGTAGTGTGCACTACAGAAACATGGACAATTAAAAAACAATGAATCAAAAATACTGCAAAAAGTAGAAAGTAAGAAAGAAAGAAAGAAAGAAAGAAAGAAAGAAAACTAAAGCTAAACTAAAGCTTTGTTAAATATACCCCCCGCCACCCATTTTCGTACGTTATCTAAAATCAGTGACAACAAAATTGCCTCAAGAATGCTTTTTCTCTCCTTTCACAAACTTAACTATGACATCTGGCATAAGACACACTCCTGCAGCTCAAATGTATCATGCTAAATGTAGAGAGAGAGAGAGAGAGAGAGAGAGAGAGAGAGAGAGAGAGAGAGAGAGAGAGAGAGAGAGAGAGAGAGGTTCAGTAATTACAGTTATTTAACTAGCATCAAATAACAAGTGGATCATTCTCCGCCAGAGACTATTGTGAATCAAAAGTGTTTCTTAAATGTCACTGATGTAGCACATGTTTCAGACCTCAAATACATAATGCTGAAGGAAGGTGACGTTATTAGCAGATGAGTATTTCTATGTGAAGTATTACTTTTTTTAATAAGCATCAAATCCACAATGACATATTAGCCACACATGCCACTCATATTTAAAACATTTATTCCTATTACTTTAATGTCAATGGTGTCAATGTTTTTCCTATCTCAATATTTGAATGTCACAACAGTACATCGAAGATAATAATTTCAACTGAATGGTGTGTACATAATTTAAGTAAAACTAAAATTGCAATATTAATAGTTTTACTATTTATTTTCTATGGTAAGTAAACAAAAAAAGCCAAAACCCTAATAAAAATACCATATAATATCATATTGTTTAATATCATATTGAATTATAAAAAATAAATAGGAAGAACAGTCTTATGACTATTATTATACTTAATGAATTATATGGAAAATCAGTGATTTCATGAAAGCTTGTGGGACATCAAACTTTAACCCCTGCAATCATGATAATGTTTAACATTTGTCAATGTTCAAGTTTGTTCAAGCCTAAATACCATATACGTGTCTCTGTGAGCCGAGCAGATTGCAGTGCATTAGGTGCGGATTGGGATTTTCATCAAGCACACACATGTGAATGGATTGACTAGCAGCTCCCTCTTGTGAGTTTAGGAGGAAGTGTGAGTTTCCTTGCACTATGCGGCAGCCTCTTGACTCGTCTTTCGTTTTTTCCTCTATTACCCTATTCCTGTCAGAAACACGGAGTCAGTTAGTCCCTCTCCTCGTTCCCTTGCCCCATCTGAATTTACATGCTGTTTCTCCAGCACGCACCGCTGACCTCTTACTCAAATATTTAGACGTTCGATTGCAGGCCCCTTTAAAGAACTGTGCCATAACCCTGACCGTAAACAAATCGATGGGCCAAGTTCAAACGCCAGTGGAAATGTACGAACGTAAACAGGTTCATTTGGAGGCTACAGGGAGGGATCTTGAAGCCGGCGTGCTGCAGAAAGGAAAGAATGGGATGCAAATGTATGCACAGCTATAAAGTATGCATATGCACAAAAAGAGGGAGGGATTACACCCTAGGATGACTTCAGCTAGCGAGAGGGGTTGCAAAGCAGGGCAAACGTTTGGACAATGTTCTGGCAATGCAAGGAAAACATTGCGGGTTATGCATCATGAATGTTTACAGAGAGAGTCTGGTGCGGACGTGAACCTGTATAACTACATGCTCATTTCCCAGAAACATCTCGATTCATGTAATGCATGAGATACATGGGGCTTTGAAATGAAGGGGTATTTGTGGTTCCAGATGCACAATATACCTGTTCGTATTTGCTACTGCGCTTGCCTGCGAGAAGAGGGAGACCTGGAACAAATGTGCGACTCGATAATTGTGCCATGTCACATCAAGACAGGGCTTGGGGTCGAGTGATAAATTCCAGGTGACCCCTTCATCAGAACCGGGGGAAAGGACGGCCTGCCCTTGCTGTTCCCTAAGGTGACAGACACCCCCCACCCCATTCCCACAATCACTGCATTAATATCTTCACACTACTCCCCAACAATATCCCATTATGTATGGACAGCAAGTGACAAAAATTGCACACCTTGAACCAGAAAAAAATAAAAATAAATAATAAATATCTGAAAATATATTTTCCTTTTCATAGGCAGAAGCTTCCTGTCCTGATAAACACATATTCTTTCCTTTTGCCATCCTAATCAGTCGTATTGTGACACTTCGTTCTTCTATGTTTCTCTTTATCACAGCCTGCAAGAAATGGATACTGGGAGTAATTACAATACACAAAACAACAACAACCAAAAAAAAAAAAAAACACTAAACTGTTGCCTTAAGTGACAACGCTAAAAAAAGTTAAAATGCTTTAAGAGATAAAGAGAAATAAATGTAGACCGCAATGGACAAGAGCGTCTGAGTCTGGATGGTATTATGATGTCTGTGAGTGGGTGAATATATCTGGTGACACTGGGCTTCTCCTGATATCGATTGCGCTTGCGGTTACAACACTAACAGTAGTGGAGAGCCATTGAACTTTAAAGCAAATAGTCCTTCTTCCTGCCCAGAGTCCTCACGGTGGATCAATACATCACAGTGTAAGCTGTGTGTCGTGTCTGGTAATGTTTCTGTCTGTCTGGGCTAATGACCTGAGTAGTACTTATAGCAGTGGGAGAGGTGGGCTTCTGCCAACCAACTTTGGAATGAGAACGACTGTAACTTGCTTATTCTAAACTCCACATAAATTACTGAATGCATTTGTGAATTTAGGTTGTATAATTATAAAAAAAAAAAGAAGGGGTTAGTTCACCCAAGTATGAAAGTTCTGTCAACATTTACTCACCCTCATGCTGTTCCAAACCCATAAACTCATTGCTCATCTTCGAAATACAAATATGAACTGTGCTGGCAAAAGGAGTCGGAATGTGCACGGGCTACAGCCAAAACAAGTGAAAAATGCCAATTTTGGTCGAATTTGAGGTTTTCTAGCAATCCCAATGCTCCAAATAGCAATTCAACATCTAAATGTATCGTTAATTGTACTTTTTCTGAGAGGAATACCTTTCCCTTGTTCATGAAAAAATTAGCTACCAGGGTTTTTCTCCCCTGCTAGCTTCTCCTCAGCACAAGTTTGGTGTCGTTTTAAAGCGCAGCATTATAACTTTATGAATATTCATAGCAAATCTCAATGCCATGAGTCTAAATCAATGAAATGACATTTTCAAACTCATGCTGATGTAAACAAAACGATCTTACTCACGCTGATTGACACATCCGAAGTCTGCACACAAAGACGCCTCAGACAGCATGCGATCCAATATACACATATACACAGAATTACAGTATTTCTAAATATCTGTCTTAGCGATTATTCACACAAATGTTATCTGTTATCTTATGTGAACGTTCGGTTAACTGTTGGGGAAAACATCTGATGTGTAACATTTTATTAGACCCATGCGGTACAGTAGGTCTTAATTGGCTGTCTGTTTCAATAATCGAACAATTGTGGTATCATGGGGGAAAGAAAGTTGAATTTATATTTTTTCTATAGATATTTGGTTTTGACCTGGTGTGTGTCAAATTTGATGTTATCTCCACCAGGGATTTTAAGGTATGGTTGTTAGGTGATTTTGCTTTGGAACGTTCAGAAAACTTTAACTCGATTTTTCTCAAAATTGACTTTGCTGACTCTATCGTAGCTCAGTCATTTTTTGTCCGATTCCAACAAACCATACATCATTTTGAAGGTTTTAATAGATAAATGTACGTATATAACAATAGCTTTTAATTTTCTTTTTGTTTATCCATTTAAAAGTCCACGCAACCATAAACTTTCCCAAATTTATAAAGTACAAAAAAATGTTAAAGTATGATTCGGTTTAATCCAAGTCAAATGCAGTCGCTTTATATGATGAGCAGATTTAGGCTTTTATTCACATATAAACAGTGATCAAAACATACATAGAGCTCATCAAGTACTGTAAATATAAGCTCAAATGTGCTTGCGTGACAAACCCCATTGAATCTCATGTATCAAGAAAAGCAAGTTTGAGCTTCACTTTACCATATTTGATGACTACGATGTATGTGTTGATCTGATCAATGTTTATATGTGAATAAAAGCGTGAGTTAAATATGTCCATCATATACAGCAATCATGTCTCTTCTAAAGATTTGGACAAAACCTCTCAATTCATAGTTTAATTACATTCTCTTAAGTTTCATTACAAATATAATTTGTGTTTGTAGTCTCATGGGTTTGGGACAACATGAAGGTGAGTAAGTGATAACAGAAGTCTGGTGCAAGAGCTCACAAATTATGCATAGAGCATTGTAATAATCACTGTTTATCTACACACCCAATCCAATCTTCTAATCTATGGAAGGTGTTTTTCATCTCTCAGCGCAGTCGTCAAGTCTAAAACAGCATTTTGAAACACTTTAAAATGGTTTAAGGACCCACGGTTTCTGGTAGTGTAAATGAAACCTGAATTCCTCATTTGACAAGCTCTGTGGGTCTTACCATTTCACTGGCCAGGGATATATTTGGAATTACGAGACAGTCAGATTCCTGATTCCCCCTCTGAGGTTCTGTTAAAGGGAATTACTGTAAAAAAAAAAAAAAACACAAGAAGACAGCTTTGAAAGAAAGCTCCTATTCATGAGACGATGATGAGAGAAGAAAAAGTGGGGAAAAAAAACACCTATTCGGTTCTTTCCAACTGGAAGCATCCGATCCGTGCGCCTGGATCAGTGTCCGAAATAAGCCAGATCGTGAAGAGTTGAAGAGAGTGGAGGCGTGTGTGCAATCCCCACGAGTGTGCGGGATCTGTTCCAGGGAAAGTGAATGGAACTAAATGGACAACATCAAATGAGTGAGACGAGACTTGAGAAAGGTTTGGGGAAAATTGCGATGGGGTGCGAGCCAAAGAGCTGAGCCCCAGGGTCTGAGAGTCTTTTCCCCCCAGCTGATCCCCACAAGAGCTGGGCTCTTCGGTGCTGACCGAAAGGCTCCGACTGCCAGTCCTGCTTAGCTGACACAGCTCAGTAAGGAGTAACACAGAGTTAAAGTGCTGAGGAAGAGATGTTGATGCACACTTCGCACGTTAATGCTCAAACAAACACAGAGGGTACACATGAGTGCAGAGAGCAAAGCAAAACATTCAGTGTAATGCATTGGAGCATTATGAAAGGTTAAAAACAACAGGAGCTAACTGCAGTCTGTATTTTGGGCCTTTTAGCCTCATTTAAGAGGCATAGTAGAGAGAGAATATGAAATGACAGGGAGAAGAGGAAAGAACAGAATCAGATTTGTATTGCCCACAAGTACTGTAGCTTAATGATACATTTGGGTTAACCACTCCCCCAATTAAGTTAAAGGAATAGTTCACCCAAAATGTTGGCCTTAACCTTAAAAAGCTATTTTCCATGCAATTTCAATGAATAATGAAAATGTGAAGCTTCAAAAAAGACACACAGATAATAAACAGATTATAAGTAGTCCACACGTGCAGTATGCTATATCCCAAGTCTTCTGAAAGAACAGACTTAAAGGGTTAGCTCACCCAAATACATTTCAATTCGGTCATCATTTACTCACCCGTATGTTGTTCCAAACCTGTATGAGTTTCTTTCTTCTGCTGAACACAAAATAAGATATTTTGAAGAATGTTGGTAAACAGACAGTTGACCTCCATAGTAGGAAAAAAACACCATGGAAGTCAATGGTTACTGTCAACTGTTACCAATATTGTTCAAAATATCTTCTTCAAAAGAAAGAAACTCAAACAGGTTTGGAACAGCATAATGGAGATTAATGATGACAGAACTATCCCCTTTAAATTTAAGTCACTATTCACTGAAAATCTTGATATATTCCCTAAACTTCCTTGGTGCATTCATGTGAGTTTATGAAGAAAGTGATAAAGTGATTCATGAGAAAACCATTCATTCTTTTCAAGGAATCGTTTATTCATGTTCACCAAATCAGTTCACCAAAGTAACGCTTTGACTTACCGTATGGACAACTTTTATAATACTTTTATAATGTTTTTGCATTGTTTTTGCTTTAAAGGGTCCAGTTTTTATTAATAGTAATTGCATGGTAAAGAACAACCAGTAGATTATTAAAAAGTTGTTGTTACAGTTTTGTAACAACACGAGGGTGAGCAAATAACTGTGATCAATCCCTTTAACCCCTTGCCTGTCACCCCCCAGTTTGGCAAGTCGGGCATTTTGAAATACTCCAAATAAAAGGGCTGTTGCTTGCAAGTCTTTATGAATATACACATAAATAACATCTAGAAAGCCAACGCTATTATTAATATGGAGATATATAGGCTCAAACATATATATATATATATATATATATATATATATATATATATATATATATATATATATATATATATATATATATATATATATATATATATATATATATATATATATATATATATATATATATATATATATATGTGTGTTTGAGCCTTTTGTAATTTCATGTTGTTATACTACATTCACATAATATTTTATGCATTTAATATATATATATATATATATATATATATATATATATTTATATATATATATATATATATATATATATATATATATATATATATATATATATATATATATATATATATATATTAAATGCATAAAAATATTATGTGAATGTAGTATAACAACTTATAACCCCAACTAATATGAATCCACAAGTGTGGTCATGCTTTATTTCAAATCTGAGGATAAAATCTCTAAATGTATGCATTATATGCAGCATATTGATACTTATGTCATATGAGTTTTTAGCGAATGCTAAGATAGTTATCTTATTTGCTGTAGTATGCATGTTTATGAGTGTATTTTGCTCAGTAGTGGCACTTTTTAAATTGTATAATCTTACAAATTGTAAATTGTAGTGGCAAATTGTATCATCTTTTCTTCACCCTCATGTCATTTTAAACATGCATGAGTTTCTTTCTTCTGTGGAACATAAAAGAAGGCACTTTGTGCTACTGGTTTTGTCCATAAAATGAAAGTCAATGCTAATCAAAATAACTTATTTTGTTTTCCATAGAAGAAAGTATGTCATAAATGCTTTTTGGTTGCACAGTCCCTTTAAGTAAAATTTCGATATTATTATGGTGATTTTTATGACAGTGACTTCCCATGCTTTTTCCATATGTTGGGTATAACCTGTACTAAAAAAGTTCATCTCAGCACTCCTAAAGTCAAAGCATTCATCATACAGATGGTCACATCTGTGAAACACAGTGGAATAGAAATGACCTAAATGAGTAATTCAATCACACAGAGAATGAGAGGTCCATTCTCAATTCAATTTGAGTGTCTGAGAGATCCAGCCTCCTCATTTCTTAATGTCACTTTAACATCTTACATGTTAATGAGCAGACGGGAGGTTAGGCCTAACACAGAGCCATTATCCACTTATTAGAGCCCTGACCCTGATGATCCCTACTCCATTAAACTGTGGATGTACAATAAAGGCATGTGTGGAGATGAGAGGCGACATTCAGCTTGACTGAGCTTGAAGTCGAGTGCAAATGCAACACTGCCCTTGTCCGTTCTGTCAGTCCTGGGGTGGGACATCCTGAAGTCAACGCGCCCCTCTGCACACACATATAACCTGCACGGCAGAGAAAGAACCACTGACATGGGTCACTAGACTCTCTCATCCTCCCACTTATCTCCTGACAGAACATATCTTTCACATAAAGAGAGCACAGCCAGAAGACAGTCAAAGAAAATTTCACAAGTTTGACAGGTGTTGCTGTGTCAGACGTCTATGAGTGTTTTGCAAAAAGATTTCAGATTCTGAACTCAAAGTGCTCATGAAAACCTATAACATGGACATTCTCAGATGTAAATCAGTGTCTTTGTTTGAATCAAAAAAGATTTGATTACTTAAAATAAGCATTTTTTTGCTGCTAAATTGTACTAATATTCCTGGTTTTAGGAGGAGATACTCTCATTCGAATCAACGACTGAAGGTTAGGTGCTTCTACATCTGTGTTATTTACCTAGGGCTGTCTAGGGCGAAAGCCTATTTGCCATCATGTTGGTTGATAATGTTTTAAATCGTCAATAAACTTTGTTGACAAAATCTGACTGTTCTAAGCAAGTGGTCACATTGGAACTTATTGTCTCTTGGGAAGACTGAATAGAGAAGGCCACTGCAAACCCATTGAGGTAGGCTGCAGGGGCTGTGCAGGATAGGTCTCTTCATCAAACACTCAGTCTCCTTGGTATTAGAGGGTTGCAGGGAGGAAGAGCCACCAATAACATCACAGAAGCTGTGGAAAAAGCATCAAGGTGGCTGTGGATCAAGAGGGGTGATCCATGGGGTAGTGCGTTACTTGGACACAAGCAGGGGACTGATCACACCCGGCTGGGTCGCCCAGGCAAGGGTGTCTGATGATCTAAGACCCTATGACCCTGGATTTATCACTGATGATGTGTCCAAGTTGCACAATTGTGACCGACTCTGTGACTGTCATTCAATTTGCCACAATTGGTACAATGTAATTTACTCTACAGGACCTATTCACTCTACTAAATATAATGAATTGAATAACTGGCTAGTAGGTAAAAAATCACATTTTATATTAAAATACATTTCTGTCAGGACCACTATCGTCAAAGATGATTGATTGACTGTTAGCATATAGTTTGGATTGCGGGTATAGTCCTGTTCTGGGCAAGAACTCCCTGCGCATGCATGCAGCCTATAATGGATAAGAGCAGGGAGAGCAGCAATACCCCCCCTTAGGGTAAACAGAACAGAACCAACATAAAGTATTGCAGATATCATTAATGTTGATATTTAATGTACAAAATAATTCAGGAGTTTAGTCTGATTCAAGGGAATTAGAATACCAAATCCTGACTGACAAGAGGAGGAGCTGGGGGTGGAGGAGGGTAAATGAGCTCTGGAGAAACGCAATAGCTGTAGTGCTGAGGAGCCATATATACCGTATGTATGCGTTGATTTGTCGTATTCCTATAGGTAGACGTGATCAGCTGACAGACAACTGATGAGTTTGACTAACGTGATCTGCCAGAACTGACGCTAACGCTTGATTTCCTTAAGTAGTTTATTTTCCTTTAATAGATGCAATCAATATATGCATTTTACCGGATTCAACACAAATTAGTTGGTGGGTTATTTTCCCCACTCTAGCTACAACAAGACGGTTGTGCAAATGGATTATTTTATTTTTTTTAAGTATATATATCTTATTTTGGTATTGTAACTTCAGGGAAAAAATTGAATAATACAGACATAATTGAAATGCCGGACACTTACATCTTACGGGATGTGTAACAAAGCTCCCATTTTTCAGGACTGTCCTACATTTTGCTCACCTTTCCCTCTGATTTTAGAGTTAAGTTATGAGTTATGGTTAGTTTCAGGGGAAGCAGTAGGATTAGGACAAAATTTTCTGACAGGAATGTTGTTCCAGGATCAACAAAATATGCTAATCAAGGAACATGTCAAAATCACAGATTGACCGCATATAGATATATACCTCAAAATGGGCCTTTCTTGAGTCCAATTTTGAGTTCATTCTTTAAATGCTCTATATGTTATATTTTCTTGCTCTCTGGGGCTTTTTGTTATGTCTGAAGTGTTTTTCTTGCAATTTCCACCTCCATTAGCGTCTTTGAGGGGGAAACTGCTCTCTATTGCCGATTCAAGCACTGCCGTTGACAACTCGTAATGTTCCAGACCTGCAAAGTTACACAGCAGTGCCACTGTCCCACATTTGAACCCATACTTTGCACTAAAACATCACTCTCTTTCTCCTTTTACCCCATTACTTCAATCCCCATCGACCGCCCCAAACAAAACCTTTCTGATTGCTATAGCACTCTTTGCTCTCGCCCTTTCATAATGTTATCTTAAGAAACGTGGAAACGATTGGACTTAATTTTGCATTTGAGTGTGAGAACTGAAAATGACTACCACATTGGACCAGTTGTGTGGACAGTCTCTCAGTGAATGTTAAAGGCATAGCTGTGTTTCTGAGGAGGTTATGGACTCCAGAGGAAGGATTGATTCAATCATTTAGTGATGTAATACATAAATAACTAAAAAGTTGCATAGACTTAAAACTAGAATAGTCAGGGTTCAATAAAAAATGTATATAATGCAACTAATACAAAATTGATTTGAACTTGTCCCTCATTTAAAAATGCAAAAATGGATGTTACGGCACTAACAATGGAAGTTAATGGGGCCCATTTTGGGGGTATTTTAAAGCAGAAATGTGAAGGTTATCATTTTATAAAAGCACCTATATTAATTCTTTTTTTTCTTCTTCACGAAAACATATTTGAGCTACTTGCATAACTTGCATATTGTTTGCTTTTTGTCTATATTATTGAAACAGTGAGTATTTTAACATCTATGAGATTACCCAATTCACAAGAAAGTTAACGGAAGCTAATACAAAATCTAACACCAAATCCTCAAAGCAGAGAGAGAGAGCTGATGTTGAAAGCACCTCTGGCAGATAAGGGTTTAAATGTAAGGTGATGGGGCAGCGATTGGTCAAGATTAGAGCAAAAGCCAATGTAAGAAGGACAGATAGAGACAGTCACGGGGTCTCACACCTTTGTCAGCCCTGAAGAATAACGGGAGCGGCAGGTTCCATTCCATGTCCTTAACGGGGATAACAGTGGCCACTTGTTCAACAGGGCCCACTTCTCATTACACCAACCTCCACTGCGCCCGTGAAATCTGTCACCAAAGTCCAGCATGAATGGCAATCCAAATTGAAAAACTCTGCCATGAGTAGCGGGGAGTAGGAGGTGATGGAGGAGGAGGGTGAAGAGTGAAGAGGAAGGGAAAAAAAAATCTGGTCATCAATTGCTGGCAACAGATCGCAAACGAAGATTATTGGAAGGCAACATTGCAGCAGATGTCTGATGACTGTATATTAACCTGCTTCCTACACACACAGAACATTCATGCCCAGATCTTCCTAATGTCAGACTGTGAGGCCTTGTCCTGCGCAATGGGAGGAACTCATAATCCACGAGGAAAAAAATATGAAGCAACGGTTTGTGCAGCAGCGCTGCTGATTTGTTGGACTAACTGCGCTGGCAGCGATGGAGTCGTTCCAAGCCACAACACACAAAAACCTTGGGCTGCCAGCAAATGTCCCTCTGTTCAGTGTTGTAATTGGGCTTACACCGGACTAGGAGCAGCACTGTACTGTCAGACATCTTGAGAGGCTACAAAAGTATATAGTTGATAACCTTCATCACCAAAAACAGGAAATTATGTTAATAATTTAAATTGGTCAATTATGATAAGATCCTAGAACAAGGAACGGTGACTTTAACGTTCGGGCTGGGGGCACAAACATTTACGGTAATAGACAAATTGTTGATGACTGTACTAGATCAAGTATTGTTGAAATACATAGTGAAACATAAAACATAAGTCATAGCATACATTTCTTTCAGAGGCATATGTTGTGGGGAGCCACTAAAATAGGTGATAGATCCAATTCCGGAGGTGTCAGATCAGAATCCCCCTTGTTTTCCGGCACAAATTAAGCCCTGAGCAAAACATTTGCCATATGGGAGCATCCATAGTCCAAACCTATCCCAGCGTTCCTTTGTAAAGATCCCTAAGGACAAATTCAGCACTGAAATTAATAAAACAGATTGTAGACCCCCAACTCTCCCTTAAACAGTTCTGGCATGACCAATGAGGTTTTGGAGGATTCTACACAGATGAAATGCAGGTTAATGAAATACAAGGGGTACTTTGCCTTTTTTTATTTTAATTTTTAATTTTTTTTATTCTAGTAATCTCTTGACAGAATTTCAACCATCAACTATGACATTTTTTGGCCCAGTGATCACTATGGATGAACAACACTTTGCATAACTACCAAGGCATTGGGGTACAATTTACTGTATGATTCCTTCATCTTCTCTGCAAACATCCTCCACCGTCCATTAACTATGCACACTGGACTGAAGCCATCTGAAACACAAATCATCCCTTCCCAATCATCAGAGCATTACAGTATCTGACCCATTGAAGTTTTTTCCTCTTTGCTAGTGGACAGTAAACATGACCTGGGATGATACAGCTAGCAATGAAAGGGGAGGGGGTTGTAGGAAGCAGATGAGATGGGAGGAGAAGAGATGGGAGCCCTAAGCCGCTTCACATCTGGTGCTGTATTAAAGGCATATGGGCCGCCCCAATCAGGCCTGCCTGATGGGGGTGATGTCATGGCCCCTGCCACAACCTCTGGTTTTCCAGCACCGCATCATGACAGAAAAGCCAGCAAGCTGTCAACAGTCTGGTCCAGAGCGAGGGATGAAGATGGCAGACTATGAAACTATTAAGAACAGTCAATCTGACTGTGAGTGCGAGTGATAAAAGGTATCTTTGTGCACATCATGGAGGCACTATAGCCTCGTCATAGAAAATGGACCCTTTTCACATATCCGGGGTTTTCAGAAGCATAAGTTGTTATAGTTGGGTAAACTTATATAGTGTTGAATGGAAACTTCAACAAACATATTCAGGACAGCGTTTTATGACTTTTCAAAAGAGGAAAAAAATAATAATGAGAGATTGATTATGGTGGTCAGAAGAGAGAAAGACATTAAATTGGCCATTACTCCCCCAGCCGCTGTGTTATAAACACCCACAAATTTATATCACACAAGTATAGTGTTACGATGTAACTGTGGAAACACAGTCTGTGAAAAGGGTCCAAATCACATTAGAAATTGTTTATACGGATGCACCGATGCTGAAGACAAACTTAATTTTAATAATATTATGGCTGATAACTGATATTTTTTTCAGTTTAACGCAATTGACGCAGCACCAGTTTCTTTCTGTCATCCTTTGCTTGTGCTACAGTATATGATCATGCTATCATTCATGCAAGTATTATTAAACCATTCAACCATGATAAGAATGAACAATTAGAACTTTAATCTGTATGGGTCTTGTGGAGTTCTATTTCGCACTTGAACGGACAAAAACACACAGAAGTACGGCAAAACGTCCGCTATGACGAGTATCCTGGTAAGCACAGTCTCAAATTAGTTAAAAAGTGTTAAGCGAACGCAAAGAGGACATCGTATGCGTGTCAGATCCTGATCGGCATCATGTGCTTCAGATCATAAAGTGACAGCAGACTGTGATAAATCTGTAATAAACCAGGTTTTCTGTCAACGTTTGTAGCTTTCATAATTATTCATCTATATTGAGTTTATAATTTATGCAGTGAAGACTGTGAAGTGTTTGATAACTTTATTCAATTTCTGTATATTTCCTACCTGTTAGATCACATTTTAAACATATACTGTCTTTATGTTGTTTCTACATTAATTTGGAGATTAAATGTGAAATTATTACAATACACAAATATGTTAACTTTAAAAGTTGCAATTAATCATGATTAATTACAGAAAACAAATAGTGATTAATTAGTTATTATATAATATTTATTTTCTTCTAATATCTGACATATATTACCAAAATTTAAACAAAATACTAAAAACTAAAATTGATTTTTATTTTAATTGAGTCATCACAATATTATAATGTATAGCATGAGTACATTATTATATAAAGTGAGTGTCAGGGTAAATGACCCTCCAGAAACTCTTATGAAAATCTGTAACTACATGAGCTTGTGCTGTATGGGCATTGGTTCTGGCTTAGACTCGCCAAGCTCAGTTAAACCTTATTACATTCAAATAATGGCCACACAACACAGGCCATTATATCAGACAGGTGCCAGCAATCAACCCCAAATGGAAGTCAATCACTAAGAAGAACAGCGAGGTTCCATTCATAACCTTAAATGCCAATGCAGTTCATAGGGCCAGATCTGGGAACGGTCTGACCTTTATCATTTATAATCTAAAAGATCAAACAATGCCTATAGGCTGATTTCAAAGAAGCAACGGCCTTTACTCTGGAGATGACCAAAATCCCCCTCACGCCCCAGTGGTTTTAATTGTCTGGCTTTAGAAGGAAAATGAATTTTACTTTGGTGTTCAGGTAAAGACAGCAGGGTTGTGCTGAGCTACTTGGGAGGTCTGAAAAGCTGTGCTCTAGGCCTTTTCATGTGAATGGGGCTTAGCTATTGAGGAGTGACCCCGTTGAGCATGTCATGAGGGTGTAATGAGGTCAGTTTACAGGTTGGGCGGCAGGTAATCCTTCCTTCATTACATGCCCACTCGGAGGCTGTTGGGAAGAAGAAAAAAAAATTCAAATGGCAGGGAGCTATAGAATAGAAGTAGATTGTATGTGTGTACAGGGCCAGGAACTCAATAACACTTGATTCAGTATGAAAAGAAACCCAGAGCCACCCGTGAAGAAGCGTCCCGGATGTGAGGGAGGGCCGTTAGTGGCAGGAGTTTGGTGTCAGAGAACAAGACAAGCTTTGTACCAGCTTAAAGAAGCAAATTAAGAGAGAGAGCGATGCAAGCTTACTGTCGCTGAAAGAATGAGGGAAGAAACACCTGGTGATCAATAGAGCTTAGAGAGCCCCATGAAAGCGCCAGAGTAAGACAGCGGACACTCATGTCCTGCTTCTTGTGAGGTTGCAAGATGACTGAGGTTGCATGATGCATCTGAATCAAGTGAGTGAGAATGGTCATAAGTTAGTGGTCATATAGTTCAAATATATAATAAATGTATTCATACTTTTGATGCATTCAAGTCATGTTGGAAAGATCATATTTATGAGTTGAACGCACATGAAGGCCACCACAATGTTGTAATTGCGAGTGGGGCTTTCTACCAAGACCGCTTTTAAATTTTACGATGCAATAACTGTTGAAATGAAACCCATATAGCTATACATAGTTACTATACTACTATTTTATTTTACTAAAATTACAAAACACAAAAGAGTTCTGGGTATTGACCGTACACATTATAGACGGTGTATGCCATGTATTATTTCAGTGTTTTCCCCGACAGTGAAGACCTACTGTAAGTCACTGTTGCTTAGCAACACACTTTTGTTTTTATATGCTATTGCTAAGCTAAAAGTTTGCGTTACCTTTAAAATGCCAGCAAGAAAGAGATTGAGGTTTTAGCCTTCAGAGCCTTGATGATGCTGGTGGCTGCATAGGATTGTTTCTGATTTGTGTGATTCAAACATTTCCAATAACTCCAGAGCCTTGTAAAATCCAATAGTCAAAATGTATTGAGAAAAGATAGATGTAATAATTTCCAAAAATCACAACATGTTTTTAATCTAACAAAATATTCTTCATCAATTCATGTTGGCATTTAGACTTTCAAAAACACAACTTTGCTCTCCTGCTTGCCACACACAAACCGAGGCACGCACCTTTGGGTACAGTCTATAGCTCTTACACAATTATATATTATTTAAACAAATTTAATATGTAGACCAACCTGTGTTCACTTGGTGTTCGGTGCTCCATTTAATCCATATTGTGAAATTTTATTCAAATTGAGGATTTTGTTTGAGGATTTTGACACTTTTTTTAGGGTGATGCCGTCGGGTGATAAAATATGACGACAGACAAGTAATGCCTCATTCTAAAACCTCAATAGAAGCTTCAAATATAAAAATGACATAAATGACATTCGAGTACTGAAGTCTAGTACAAATGGTCAAATGGGGAGGGGTGGGAGTCTAATGCTATTTCATGCATTCTGACTTATTCACACTGTTAAAGAGTTGGATTCTCATGCTAAACATGGCAAACATTTAAAAAAAAAAGAATGTTTTGATGAGTATTTATGTACCAAACACAATCGAGTTTCAAGTTTCTGAAAGTTTTTTTCTCAGAGTACGGCCCT
This sequence comes from Gobiocypris rarus, assembly GCA_023029165.1. Classification (NCBI taxonomy): domain Eukaryota; kingdom Metazoa; phylum Chordata; class Actinopteri; order Cypriniformes; family Gobionidae; genus Gobiocypris; species Gobiocypris rarus. The sequence goes on along the minus strand of CM040916.1, from coordinate 39,947,687 downwards.
GTATGTTGCCGTAAAGGGCGGAATTCTTTCAATGGGCACTCCTCCCAGAAGAGCGTGTGCGCACATCAATCCGAGCGAAAGCAAGAGCGTGCCCATCAATGAGCTTCGTTCAAGTTACAGAAGCCGTCGGCAGCGATGTCTTTTTGCTTTTAGACCACGAGTCCACGACATCAACAATGTCACTAAAAAAGTGTGTTTTTGGTTGTGAGGGGAAAGAGAACCTTGTTCAGCTTCCCAAATATCCCAATGTTAAGGAAACAGTGGGTGCAGTTTATTTTTTCGGAGCAGCAACGGAGTTACAAGTGTGTTTGTTTCAACACACACAGGTCAAAACCACAGGCGGTGAGTGAAACTGCATCAAATGTCTGTGTTTTATTGGCAATCGGCACACAAGTGCATATAATGTAAACAACACAAATGTATAGTGAATCAATCAAGTTATTCAGGGATAATGCCATGATGTATTTCGTGTGTGCGTGTGCTTGTGACTGTTTAGCTCTGCCCACTTCATGCCTTCAGGAGCTTGGCTGTTTTCGGGACGAATCGGTACAGTGTAAAAAAACTCCTCAGAGATATGGAGAATGCAATTCTACTCTATAGGTCCTCAAGATTAACATGAGATTGGCAGAAACTCTTCAAGCCCTGAGTTTCCGACGGAGACGAAATAGATGGTATTAAAACGTGATAAAATCAAAACATTTTAAATTGTATGGTGTAATCTATAAAACAGAGGTGTTTTCATTGAAAAGACAATCAGTTCAAATTAAATTCCCACATGGTAGCACTATATCAGTGCAATTATGCAAAACTCTGCTCACGGTTTTCTAATTATTTTCCCCTATAATATATGTATATACTGTATATGTTTTGTATACTGCTTTTCAAGAACCACAAAAATTATGTTCCCCAGTTACCTGATAAAGGAATAAACCCAGGCTAATGAGGAGAATCCAGATCTCTCCCTAAGTCCCCAACCTTGCTTCTCCTCGTTATTAGAGGAGTTGAACTGAAAGGGGCGAGCACGATCGACACTCTGACCTTTGCAGCTGTTGAACGTGACCCTGAGGTTAAGGTACGGTCGGGTTCAGCTGACCCGGTCAGGCGCAGTTGGTTGATAAGGTCGGCAGTAATAACAAGCACAGCAAGCTGACCCGGCCTGGGAGAGCAATGTCTGAGGCAATTATAGTCAGGCTGTGTGAAACATGGAGCATGTTTGGGGTAGTGTATAACTGAATTATTGTCTCTTCCACCTGTCTTCAGTGAATGGATGAGTGAGAGAGCTAGAAATCCAGCTTTTTTTATTTTTATTGAAATGTTCACGCTGACAGTGTAGATCTAAATTGTGGCTTTAGTTTTGCAATAACAGAACATACAGGCACAACATGCAATCATTTTCTTCTTGAACTTCCGATAATGAAAAATAAAAAAATAATATATATCCCATGACAAATTTAGTGCAAATATTCTGTGGCCTTTGCCAAACTTGATTCACCCCTGTATAAACTGCCACATTTTGTGTTCAGGACAATAGAGAAATAGTAAGAACCATGCATAAGGAGAGCTTACCGAAATCCAGTTAGTGCATTGCATTTTTTTTTTAATCTTTCAATCTGGCCAGTTCATTTGCTTACGATGTTTACACACGCAATGCAAGACTGGATGTCTATTTATCGTGGCAGAAGCGCAACAAAACAATGCTTAATAAAATATAAAGCGAAAATGATGAACGAACAAGGAAGCATGCAGCACACAAGAAAATATACAAGCAAGAGTTCGTTTGCCAACAGCACAGCAGCTCCAGACCAACAATGACACTCAAAACCAGTGTTACTCACGTATGGAGAAGAAACAACGCAACATTCAAGTCTGTTTTCAAGCCTTCCCGTTTAGCTCTCTCCAGCGCTGGTTAGCTTTTCTATTATTAACGCGGGTCCTAAAGCTCTTTCCTGATCATAACCCTTCATTTTCCAGTGATATTCTTATGAGCTTTTCTCTTTTGTAATGTCTCTCATCCATCTCTTTCTACAGTCTTTCTTCAAATCTCCCTCTTGCCCGTTCTCTCTCCTCCACCATCACACGCCCCCTAATGTTGAATGGCTACACATTTGTTGTTGTGTTTGTGTCTGACAAACTTTCAAACTGTGTTTTTTTTTTTTTTATATCGCTTACCCCACCTTTAATACCAAATTCATACTATACTAAAATGCTTTAAAAATCAATAAAAAAATCCCAAAAGCAATCATGCCATATATTCTACCTTTGTCAGTGGTTTTCTTTTAATTTGGTTTGTTTTCTGCCCGTGCTGCAAGAGTGCAATATCTCCCATCTATACGACAATCCTACAGAATTCCTGTATTTATTTCTGTGTACATCAGCGGTCTAATCTTCCCTTTAATAGCCAGATTTGTGTCACACGTAACCTTTATGGCTCTGCCTGGCGAGGTCGTTCCGTTAGGGAGCTCATAAGCTCTGCTCGTATCAGTCATGTAATGCACTGACAGCTCTAACCTTCCCATGCGGCCTCATGTGCCATCCTCCCTCCAGCCTATTGACCAAAGCAATAAGCCATTCTATATGGTGTATTAAAGTCATTTTCCACATGCTTCCTCAGCACCTCCCATTGTTCATGCAAGCTCCTGCTGACCAAGGGGGAAAAAGAAGAGCACAAGAGAAAGAGATAGAAAATAAATAAATAAATAAATAAAAACATGCTTTCAACTAAATTGCGACACTTTACACCGTTACACCAGTTAAGAACCAGAAATGTCACTTTCTTGTTATTTGGTTGCGCTGCTTTCAGCTGTGAAAAGCACTGCAATTATTGTGGTCGCTCCCTGGGCAATTTCACCATTGTCAAAGTGAGGCCGAAAAGAGGGCTCCTAACACTTTCGAAAACATGCTGACGGCACTACCGATGCTTTCTTCTTGGTGCCTGATGATGTTCTATTGTGTTCGAGGATGGGGGTTCGGCCGTTACCTGGCCAGCTCGCCACCGTGATGCCCATCTGCGAGGTCCGGAGGCTCCTAATGTTAGAAGTGCTAACAGGAATGGGTGCAACATGCCTCGGCCGCTGTGCTGATATCAGCTCTGCTGTTGCACCATGTGACAAATGATTCCAATCTAGGCTGCGTGCCCTTGACTTGACCCTGACAACAGGGCAAGCGCAGCCAATGGAAAAGATGTGCTCTAATAAAGCCTAGACCGGGCGAAGGACGGTGAAAGAGGGGGATGGATGGAAGCGTGAACGAACGAGGGCTGGGAAGGAGGCGGGGGAGCTTGGACATCTCAGGTGCAGGAGGATAATGAGAACGCTTGTTTGTTCAGTGAAAATTACCCTGCAAGACCTTGCTCTGCAAAGCAGCCATCTTGTCTGGCTTGTGAATTGGGCTAATTCCTGAGGGTGCGTGTCGTGTCAAGGATTGCAATCTCTTTTTACACAGCACCTCTGGCACAGCGCAAACATGTAAATGGGGTCTGATGCCACCCTCATGCCCTACATACTCCCTCCACGAAGCGTACCCACTCCACCCCCTCCGCCCGCTTCATAAACCCAGCCCTGTAAAATGAGCACATACTTGCCAAGCTCGGCGGTGGATACGCGCAGATCTCCGGAAAGGTCCGGGTGGCATGCTGGGTATGCAAATGAAATTCCCCTTCCCTTATTTTCACCTCACACCACCCTGCTGGCAAAGCAGTCCCTTGATTCTAATCCTTCTCCACTGTTGTTCTTCCTCTCCCTCAGTCTATCTTGCTCATCGTCTTCCTCTTTCAAAAATCACACTATGAAGCAGATTCTGACAAAAGACATGCTTAATCGGGACAGCAGCTACAATGTTATCCTATTTAGGCTCTGGAGACAAAAACATGCGTTATTGAGAGGGGAGAAAAACTACACTGCTCAAAATAAACCAAATTATTTCACAAAACACTCTAACTGTAGATTAGGTGTATACAACAATTATCACTGACTAGTGCCTGTGCAGATGCACATTTGTGCAGTCAACAATGTCCATGATTTAAAAACAATCTGCAAACCATATGCAAGACTTTTTGTTAGAAATTTATTCTTTTAATTTTTATTTTTATACAATTTTCAGGATTTTTTTTTTTAACTTCCATTACACCATAAATAAGCAAATGCACGCATTCTAATCATTATTTTCAAAATGATGTAGCCTAATTTCAGATGTGTATTAATTGCACACAAGTTCCTATGACTAAATGTATCGTTTGTGTGTATATATATATATATATTTATATATATATAGATATATATATATATATATATATATATATATATATATATATATATATATATATATATATATATATAGATATATATATATATATATATATATATATATATATATATATATATATATATAATATAATAGATTACATTTTTATTTTTCTGTAATTCATCACAATTAAAAACAGTTTTATATATACACACACACACACACACACACATATATATATATATATATATATATATATATATATATATATATATATATATATATATATATATATATATATATATATATCGATTGACAGATTTTATATATTTTAGTGCTTTGAGACTGTGGTCCCAGCTCTCTTCAGTTCATTGACCAGGTCCTGCCAAGTAGTTCTGGGCTGATCCCTCACCTTCCTCATGAGGTGTTTATAATAATGTTGAGAATAATGTTGTTGTTGTTTTATATTGAATGGTTGTATAAATGTTGTATGTTATATCAATATTTTGCAGTCATGCTCAAATTTGTGAAAACAGCTCTCTTGCTCAGTCGACCAATCAGACCAATCACACATCACTTCATAAAAAAGACAGATTGTGATGTATATACTGATGTATATACTGTATATATACACTCACTCAAAAAAAATAAAATAATAATACTTCCACTGTTGTTATTGCACTCAAATCATCCTTGTTCACATTACTTTAAAAAATCATGCAACTACATGAACTTTAATAGTTGTTTCTACTAAAAATGAGTATTGTCAGCAAACAAACTGGGAAGTGGATCTGTAGTTCCCAGCATGCTTTGCAAGAGACTACCATGGGAGAGTACATTTAGGGATTAACGTGTTATTTTATGTGTTTTAAGTAAAGGGGAAGATTATGTTAGTGTTTAATGTTCAGTTTTCCACTTACACTTGTAGAGCAAATAGTTAATTAATAAGTTAAATCGATAAATGTGTTCACCTTAATAAACTTTTATACATTAACATAATATTGTTAAGTAAACTGTATATATAAATATTATGTAACAGTGACAAAATCAAATGGTTTGCATTTACTCAAAGACATTTTGTCAGCTTTACTTGAATTACTTTTGTTCATAAATTAAATTGTTATTTGTAAAAATTACTCAAAATGTTTTTTTTTACTTCCATTACACCATAAATAAGCAAATGTACGCATTTTAATCATTATTTTCAAAATGATGTAGCCTAATTTCAAATGTGTATTAATTACACACAAGTTCCTGTTTTGTCTGATTCTGCATGTTGCATCATAACTAAATGTATCGTTTGTGTACATTATATATATATATATATATATATATATATATATATATATATATATATATATATATATATTAAAAACAGTTTTTAATCACGATTAATAACATATTATTATTATTTTATTTTATTTTCGATTGACAGACTTATATATTAGTGCTTTGAGACTGTGTTCCCAGCTCTCTTCAATTCAAGACCAGGTCCTGCCATGTAGTTCTGGGCTGATCCCTCACACCTTCCTCAAGAGGCGAGATCTTGCATGGTGCGCCAGACCGAGGGAGATTGATCATCATCTTAAACTTCTTCCATTTTCTAATAATTGTGCCAACAGTTGTTGCCCTCTCACCAAGATGCTTGCTTATTGTCCTGTAGCCCATCCCGGCCTTGTGCAGGTCTACAATTGTATCCCTGATGTCCTTACACATCTCTGTGGAGAGGTTGGAGTCTGTTTGATTGAGCGTGTGGACAGGTGTCTTTTATGCAGGTAACGAGTTCAAACTGGTGCAGTTAATACAGGTAATGAGTGGAGAACAGGAGGGCTTCTTAAAAAAAAACCTAACTGGTCTGTGAGAGCCAGAATTCTTACTGGTTGGTAGGTGATCAAATACTTATGTCATGAAATAAAATGCACATGAATTATTTAAAATTCATACAATGTGATTTTCTGGATTTTTGTTCTAAAAATTCCATCTCTCACAGTTGAAGTGTACCTATGATAAAAATTACAGACCTCTACATGCTTTGTAAGTAGGAAAACCTGCAAAATCGGCAGTGTATTAAATACTTGTTCTCCCCATGTGTGTGTATATACAACATGACTATTGCTTTTATACAAACATTCAATATTTAAACAAAAAATTCTCAACATTTTTATGCATATATATATATATATATATATATATATATATATATATATATATATATATATATATATATATATATATATATATATATATATATATATATACATACAAATATTACAATGCACACTCATATCAGAAGTGTATTCAAGTTATTATATTGATGAGCTGAATTATGAATGTATATTTCAATAAATTAGGACCAAAAATGAGCATCACGGCAATGACACAAAGACTGTTAGATTGATTGTCAGTACTCAAAATCAAGAAAAACATTCCATGCAAGGACCATACTGACCTGACTTCCTCAACATTTCAAACCTGCAGGAGGTTTAGAGAGTCACTGCGAGATTGTTGGTGACGCTCTCAGTTTGGCATGATTCGTCAAAGCCACTCTGAGGGCAATGTATCGAATCAGACCTGACACTGAGAAAAACAGCATTTGGAAGCAACACAAACCTTTCCAGTGTGTTGAATGTGATATGACAGCCCAAGCTAAAATCCCATTGCCAGGATTCTATCTGGTCAACAGCTTTTTAAGCCACTTGAAGCTCAATGCATTAGCATGGTGGAAACATGTTGACATACCATGGATCTGCTCCGAAGCTAGAATGAAACAACACAGTTTAACAGTGACGGACGTCCATAGCAGCCTCATGGCTACAATGCATGATTGAAAAACATGTCACACACTACACAGAAGGTAAACCGTGCATTTTGACGGCATAAGTGGACGGGGACATGCTGTGATCTGAAAGCTGCACTTGAGAGCATATACAAAGACTGGCATACAAATTCACAGCTGACATGCAGAGGTCAGAATCTAAAAGGGGCTTTTTTTAATCAGTACAGGCTAGTGAAAGGACTGCTATACATATACAAGGACAGCTTGCATTATATAACATACAAAAATAATGTGGCATTTACTTTAAAGAGGACCTATTTAGTTTTGTTTTATATTTTTAGTGTGTAATGTTGCTGTTTAAGCATGAAAAATGTCTGCAAAGTCACAAAGTCCACTCCAATTATTTTCTATATCAGTAAGCACTAGTGTTCTAGTCAAGCCCACCTAATCCGAGACCAAGACCAATGAGTGTTGAGACCAAGACAAGACCAAGACTTTGAGGAGTAGAGACCAAGACAAGACCAAGACCAAGGCAGGGCGAGACTGAGTCAAGACCAAGATTCACATTACCACCTGAGAAAATACTTATTGTTCAATAAATATCAATACATATAATTAGAATAAGACACTATATAGAGCTGTTACCAACCAAATGAAATCATTAACAACTAAATTACTCTTTCCGACTAAAATTTGAAAATTATGAATGCATAAATAATGTTGAGAACAATGTTGTTGTTGTTGTTGTTTTATATTGAATGGTTGTATAAAAGCAATAGTCATGTTATGGCAATAGTTATATCAATATATTGCAGTCATGCTCAAATTTGTGAAAACAGCTCTCTTGCTCAGTCGACCAATCAGACCAATCACACATCACTTCATAAAAAAGACAGATTGCTGCTAAAAACAGCAGATACAGGCTGTAACTTAAAGATAAATATATAGTTCTAAGAAATCTGAAATACACTGTATATATACACTCACTCAAAAAAAAAAAAAACTTTCACTGTTGTTAGTTGCACTCAAATCATCCTTGTTCACATTACTTTAAAAAATCATGCAACTACATGAACTTTAATTTACTAAGTTGTTTCTACTAAAAATGAGTATTGTCAGCAAACAAACTGGGCAGTGGATCTATAGTTCCCAGCATGCTTTGAAAGGGACTACCATGGGAGAGTACATTTAGGTATTAACGTGTTATTTTATGTGTTTATCGGTAAAGGAAAAGATGTTGTATTTTAGTGTTTAATGTTCAGTTTTCCACTTATACTTGTAGAGCAAATAGTTTATTTCATTTATTATATAAATATTATGTAACAGTGACAAATTCAAATGGTTTGCATTTACTCAAATAAATTTTGTCAGCTTTACTTGAATTCTTTTGAATTTTTGAATTCTAAATTGTTATTAATTACTCAATGTAGTTGTGTGGAACCACTTGACGCTGCTTTTATAAGTAAATTCAACAAGAAACCTTGGGTCCTGCCATCCATGTGGATGTTATATTGGCACGTACCATCTACCTGAGCATTGTTGCAGACCATGTACACCCTTTCCTGGAAACGGTATTCCCTGGTGGCTGTGGCCTCTTTCAGCAAGATAATGTGCCCTGCTACAAAGCAGAAAAGGGTTCAAGAATGGTTCGAGGAGCACAATAATAAGTTTGATGTGTTGACTTGGGCTCCAACTTCCCCAGATCTCAATCTAATCGAGAATATGTGGGGTGTGCTGAACAAACAAGTCCGATCCATGGAGGCCCTATACAGGACTAAAAGGGCTCACATCTTGGTGCCAGATACCACAGCACACCTTCAGGAGTCTAGTGGAGACCATGCGGAATGTGGCCATAATGTTATGCCTGATCAGTGTATACACAGATGTTTTATTAAATATGTATTTAGTTTTTGAACCACTGAATACGCCATCAGCAGTAGTTCACAGCATATTTTTTTAGGAATCTTGTAAACACAGCCAGAACACAGTCTTTTCTCCTAGTTTCCCACATGGCCATTACATGATATTATATTTCTGATCAGTGTCTGACCATGCCTGAATACACTGAGTGACCTGGAGGTGAGAACACCACTATATCCCATCGCTGGCCCACTGAGCCATTCCTCTTCTCTAAAGGCCATTATCCATACCATTTTACAGCAACTGGACTCTTACTGCCATAAGGAAGAGAGCTGGGGAATTAGGGAAGAGAAGGTGTAGATGGGTTGAGTGTCACCCTATCTGCTGGGAGGATGTTTCATGGGGTCATTATAGAAATTACTGTCTCAGACCAAAATTGGAGAAGAGCGATTCTCCAAATGAGACTAAGACTAAGAGGTGTCATCTCTGCAACATAAAGGTATACATCCATAGGACAACAACATTATAACAGGACGTGACACATGCTGTGTGATCTGTGCTCTCTTACAACAATAAAGGCAACATTGATACACTCAATCAATGGCGGATCCTATAGACGATGCCAAACCGCTACTCTATCGCTCATCCGGCCAACAACTGCAGTCCAGTAAAATTGCAAAGTAAAATACAAACATATAATGTACGACCAAAAAATTGAACCATATGATGTAATAAATATATATGTATTTCCTTTAAAGCAAGACAGAATATTTCATAGATTGTTTAACTGTTTAAATTTACTTGAGTACTGTACTTAAGTACACTTTTTGAGTATCTGTACTTTACTTGAGTATTATTTTTTTTCGGGGAACTTTTACTTTTCACTTCACTACATTGAACTTTTTACTCTATTTACTTTTTACTCCTCATAGAGAAAGAGAAGAGTAAACAGTAGTAAGAATATCAGATGTGTATCATTGTATAGGGTCTGTGCATTCAGCCTTAAAGTGACAGCAGCTTTGTAAAAAGCTTTAAAACTTTTATACAAGTATTGAAATGAGTTTAAGGTAGTCGTAAGCTGCATGTCGGATGGAGCATCATTGACTAGTTTAAACCACCATGAGCATTTATACAACAATGCATAAATAATAAAATAATACATTGACATGAAAACATTTTATTAACTTTTGAAACTTAAGTTCTTTTAAAAACAAATACTTTTGTACTTTTACTCAAGTAAAAATCAGATTTTAGAACTTTCACTTCTAACAGTGTAATATTTGACCAGTAGTACTTTTACTTTTAAGTAATAGAGTTGTGTACTTTGTCCACCTCTGGATTTCAACAAAAATATCTTAATTTGTGTTCCTGAAAAAAAGGTCTCACGGGTGTCGAACGACATGAGGGTCAGTAATTGTAGGAATTGTGGACACACCAGACACAAATGAATCTCCGAGATGATTCGCTCACACATAATTCCACAAAAAGAACAATTCAACACTCCAGACCCCCAAAATCAACCGTCCATCACCAGAAAGACATAGGCTCCAGTCTGTCTGGAGAAGAAACCAGCTAAATACTTTATTGCCCCGCAAACATTGGCAACTCTGAGCAACCCCAAAGATAACAACAGACTTTGTTTGATCTACACGACAAAGAAGCAAACCAGATCTTCGTTTTTCAATGACCTTTACATTAACTCAGAAGTGACAGGGTTAGAATACACAGGAAAAACCCACAGAGATTGTTTGCTGCATATTAACTACATCAAATCGTTCGAGGGATTGTTCGTTGGACTTGCAGTCCAACAGCATTCGACTGCATAATTCTATATCATGTATATAAACAATACACGTGACCATTATGGTTTGATGGAATTTTGTTTAGAATGTACCATGTTCTTATAATAACAAAATCAGATCTAAATTTAGAAGCAAAGTAAGAGACAACAGATTCCTCAATTTATTGGGGGGGCAGGGACCAAAGATGATTCCCAATTGGTCAATCTATCCAAGAGGATGGGCAAAGTTAAGTTTTAATCTCAGAACACGAACAAAGAAATCAGTACAGTTGAGTTGAAGTTCTCCATCTAGAACCCTCCTCTCACTTTCCTTTCTTTTACTTTATACTTCAGTTTATTTTCTTTCAATGAGTCTCGTTTTATAAGTTTCTCTCGCCGAATACAGCGAGATTCTTTAACTTTAAATGACACCCACGAGGCCTTTTGTGTTAGATATTAGATTTACTTGTTAGAATAAAGTTTCGTTTGTAATAAAGATAAGTGTTCTTGTGTTATGTGCTTACATAATTACTGACAGATTTAAACATTTTGGGTGAACTAACCTTTTAACATTAGTTCATGAACCTGAATTAACATGAATTAAAAAAAATGTGCATTGTTAGTTAATGTTAAAGATTAATAAGTAACAATGTATTGCTCATTGTTAGTTAATAGTTAATGCATTTTTAGGGGATCTTATCTCATTTAGGTGAGTCAGGACCGATCAATTTAATATTTTCTTCAAAGAATCATAACTATAACGTGTGGTACCATTTAATACGACCAAGGGGAGTCTGTCACATATTTAAAGGCAATGGATCAGATGGGCAACAGCTGTTAGACCACTTAAATTGGTCTTAGGCTAGAACGTAGGACACAGCATTTACAAATACAAGAAATATAACAAAAGGCCCAGACTCACTCTATCACTGTCAGGGTAGAATGCAAGAGAGGCACTTTTAGATGCCCGGAAAAAGTGTGTGTATGTGTGAATCTGAGCGAGTGTGTTCTCCGCCACTGCAGACGGCTGCATCAATGAGCTTTTCTGTGCCCTCTTAAGATAATGAAAATAATACAGGGCACAAAGAAATAAATAAATATATCTGACCATCTTGGAACGGGGTCCCATATTGCAGGTGGAAAGATTAATGCCCGAGTACAGTCCATGCACAAATGTCTGTGTATCAATGGCTTTTCAATTCACTTATGCTTTATAACGGGCAAGGTCAAAACGCAATTTGTGCAACACAAGAAATAAATGAAATAAAACAGAAGCAAATTAAATAACAAGAACAAAGCTGGCCCTGCAGATAAATTGTGGTGGTTAAAGACTGGAGATACATAAAAAAAAAAAAGAAAAAAAAAAGTGAAAACTAACATAAAAACTGATTAAGTTGTTTTGATTTGACTAAATATTACAAATAATTAAAACATTGTCAACTCTGTTATGTCAGAAAGACTTGTTTGTTGAATGTGTTTTAAATTCTAAAATGTGTTCTGATTATTGTTAATTTACTTTTGCCTTTGAATACAGTACGCAATATTGTTCAACGTTTTAAATAAAATGAATTAATCTTCTGGAAGAACATAAAAAATGCAGATATTCTTTCTTTTATCATCTCATTTTTACAGTCTAGACAACAACTGATTCATGAACAATACAATTTGAATCTTTTCAAACCCTATATCTGTAAAAAACTTAATTTTTATGAATGAATGTTTATGTTTTTGAAAGAATGTATGTTATGAAAGTCAATCAATCAATCAACCAAATCAAATCAAATCAAACAAACAATCAATTAAATATTGTGATAAAATATTACTTTTTTAAGTGTTTTCTATTTTTATTTACTTTAAAATGCAATTTGCATTTTAAAAATTTTAAAGCTGAATTTTCAACATCATTTCTCCAGTCTTCAGTCACATGATCCTTCAAATATCATTCTAATTGATTTAGTGCCCGAGAAACATTTGTGCTGCTTGACAATTTTTGTGGAAAATCGGCACACATTTTTTCCAGGATTCTTTAGAAATAGAAAGTTAAAAAGAACAACATTTATATGTGCACATTGTGGTGAAAAGTAACAATTAAGGGCAATTTACAGCATCTTGCATCTGTGCATCGTATACTGTGTGCATTACTACCACAATATCATATCATCCCTTTCTCATATTCCCTCCATTCCTATCTCCATTCTTCCCTCCTCACTGTGTCAACATGCTATGAATATCATGGAGAGTTAATTCACAGGACATAAAACAGCCTGAAGCAAAACTCAGTGTGATGTGTTTTTAATAAGCCTAGAAGAGGAAGTCAAGGATGATCCCGTTTCTTCCTTGAGTCCAAGTAGGCTCAGTAGGGGGCAAAAAAGGGAGCAGCCAGAAAACATTTAGGCCAAAACTTTTCCTTCTCTAAAACTGCTTCTCAGTGCTTTCCTGTTTCTGGCCTTTTCAAAATTAAAAAAGGAAAAAATAGAAAATGCAGAATTATCAGGATTGATCAAATGTACATGTTTCTTACCTACAAAAGCATCAATCTGCCATGTGCAATCATAACCTTGGGTTACACTTTAGACATTCTACTAACTATTAGTAACTTTGCAACTACATGTAAACTAGGGGTGACATG